>QNGE01000035.1:9037-273747 GCA_008508345.1 Paragonimus westermani | reverse complement strand
CCAACATCGTGTCGAGATGTTCCTCTAAATGTTGGAAAAACCACGCCTCCGATCTGGCCGTCTGTCGTATTTCGCCTGCCCTGCCTCGCCCGTTGGTCCGATCCAGTCGAGCGATGACTCATCCGGTCGCGCACGTTGTCCTTGATCCGATCGCGGCAGATTTTCGAACGTACCTCCCCCCGCGTTGAGGTATTCGGCCGAGGGCTTGGAAACTCGCACCTCCGACCTGACAATCCACCACAACATCACTCACAATTGGTTAAAACACTTGCATTTCCAGAGAATTCTCAACTAGCCTCTTTCTAAAAGAAGCACCGTGCTCGAATGTTGCTGTCGTCAGAGCTCTCCAATAGTGTGTATCCTTTGCCGCGGTCGAGATTTGAGCTCCGGCCGCACTTTCACGTAGAACGTTTTACCCACTACACCACGTTAGGCATGACTGGTTTATCATATGCCAACGTACAGCTATATTCGGTTGTGAATAATGCTCAGATTCCCCGATTGCATCGAGGAGACAGTAATTATCTTCTCAACTAGTGTTAACCTGATTAGATAAATGGATGTGTCTACTAGGAGTGCGCTGTCGGGCGAACGTGTAGACTTGTCAGTCTGAGCATTTTTTCAGCTTTTCTCCAGTGGCTAGGGAGGGGATTGATACACACATAGGTTGACCGGCAAACCGAAATTGCGCTAGGGATTTTTGGTAAACCAGAGCAAGATTTTGTTGTCGATGATTATCCGAAAAGATTTGTAAGATAGTTCAACACGATTAGCGTATACAGAGCAATCTACAGTTCGCACGGTGATAGTATTTTTGTAACTGTTGCTGAAATGCGACAACGTCTATTGACAAACTGAACTGCACCTGAGGCTAACTGTCGCTCTTAGAATCTTTGCAACAGACCCATTAGCCGTGTGGAGATCGCTCTGAGTCCTTAAGCTCCCGGTTAAGTAACTGACGCTTCAACTCATCGAATAGAGCGCAACCCATGAATACAAATGGGCATTCAGTGTCTCCCGTGTTGACAGTACTAAACATCAGGTTGAAACCTGGGTTGCTGAGTGTTTAACAAGATGGGTTCGATAAGGGTCGTGCAATCACAGCTTAACAGGAAACACCTGGAGGGAAACAACCTCACTGATCGCTATGTCCTACCACATGACAATGTGGGATTGTCAGCAAGATATTTTCGTGTTTTGTTTTCAACTCGTCTGAGTTACCTGCCATCACAATTGCATGTAGTATACTTTGCATCAGAATTTAAGGTCATCCAATGCGCCATTTTCCACACAGCACGACGTGTGGTGATCATTTCACGCGAACATTTTGATACCTTCATTGGACGCGCTTTCGGCGCGATAGGTTGTGGGGCGTTCAAACTCAAACTCGTTCAAGATATCTTGGGGGCATTGCAAACTCAGATGTTGGAAACTGTTTTTAACACACTAATACTTCTTGCGACTGGTTGTCAGCTAGTTCAAAACCTAATCCTTGAAGGTAGCATACGACAAATAAATTAAGGTGGAGTCCAGCAGGAAACTGTTCCACTCTGCAAACCCAAGAAATGAAGTCTTGAGTAAGGTCCAATATAATTACTCAACTGGTTAATGCCGTTTGACAATGTTGGATTATACCCTCAGTCTGTCGGTACCATAGCAATCTGAGGGTGGCCGTACAGTAAGGTTGTGAGTATTGTTCTGTATATTTCACTACAAAGGTAAGTCAAACCGAATCCACCGTACAACCTTCTACTAAAATTGACTTGTTTGTTACGAAAACTGATTTGCCTCGAAGAGATAATATGTAAGATATCCGTAAAAGCTGGATTTGCCAAGTGCACTTCTCCGTTTGGCTCCACGGTACGCTGCGCGAATATTCCTGCCACTTCACAATTTGTTTGATCTTGGTGTTTTTGCCTTCTTACAGCAAATGAAACTAACAGTACGCTCTTCATGTTACCCAAGAAAGGAAGTTCCAACTTTTTGTTCATGTACATCCTTAGGAGATAGAAGACAACTGATGAAATCAGCCCGAATCACACAGCTAATAATAATGATAATAATACTCGTCGCCATCACGAATGTGCTGGAAAAGTAGACGAACAGCCATAATTGGTATCAACTGAAAACGACTGTTGCTTTAGGTTCGTGAGTAATTCAGGAATTGGAAGGCTGGCTTTGTGAAGAAATCGAGCTAGGTAAAGAATTACAAATGTGACTTTAGGTTTGTGAAAATAACTGTAGAGAACTAGTGGAACGTGTGAAAATACGTTTTGAGAAGTCCGAATTAGTAAACAACTTATCTTTGGCAGAATTTTCACTTCATATAGCCTTTGCTTTATTTGCTAGATTCCGTGACAGCCTTTGTCACTCGGTACTACTGTTGTGAACCGAGAAGGCGGATGGCACAGAAGTTTATTTGAGGAACTCAATACACGAGTTATGCGTCTCAACGTGACTACGAACAAAAACACTCATTTGCACACAACACTGATCTGAGGATGTTCCGGCTGAAATCATCACAAGCAACACGCCTTTTCTAACTCTGAATAGCCTACATTCTGTGAAGCATGAAGAATTGAAGTTTTCTGGATTCCCTACACAAATCAGTTAGCTCTCGCGGCATTGCCATGTAGATCGGATCAACTGATCTCATATAGGTTGATCTCGAACATGACACTGATGGAATTTGCATCTGTCGATCAAGCTAGCTGGTACGTGTATCATAGAGCATACTACAACACGAACATGAATAAACATGAATGTATGTGAAACGTGAACAGTTGAATGCATAACCATTCCTTGAGCACTAGTGTGAATGTCCCGAAGAAAATCCTGTGAAATGATGTCGACTTTTGTTATTTATGGCACATAACGCCACTACGGCCACTCGTATCTCTTGATAGTTTGGTTCATATCTATGACAACACAAGCAGTGTTCACCGCTCAAACGTCGCCTGTTTTTGTGTCTTCACCCAGTAAACTGAAATTGCACATCCCACTGCGTGAGTTGTGGATACTAAAATTTGAGGATAGTAAATAATTTTCGAGCTACTTTTGCCATGCAGCTCAGGCTACGTATCAGACTGTTGAATGGCAAAAACCACGAAGCTAATCGAGTGGTTCCGGTGAAGTTTTATCATCTATGGCACACAGCCGTAAATTCTACCTCATAGTTTACAGAGGTAAGGAAAAGCGAGCGGATACGAATCAAAGGGATGCGGAGATATCGGCTGGTGTGCATACATGCTGTATTGAATGCCAAAAGCAGCATTCTAGCGCACTTCATTTATTCCAAGCTGCACAACACAACTAGCTCTCAAGCGGATTATCTTTCAGATATGCAGAAAACTTCACGATTAAGGATTATACGAATGTTGGGGGAACACTCCATAAAACTCGAAACTATCTACCCCTTTTCTAATTCGTCTTCGTTTGTCAATGTGATCGGCATAGAAGTCAACAATGTGAAGTAAATTCGCACCTAAACACTATTATCGTTCAGACTTCGTAAATTTAGGTCAAGATTGGGTGATTCTGTTCAACTCAGACTTTTAATAATTTGGGTAAAATCCTTCCTGTAAGTTGTATCCCAAATCCTTTTAGCCCGCGGCCAACCAAACGGCGTAATTTCTTTCCGAGGCACATCAATCTGAATTAAGAAAACGAATCAGATTTTTTAAAGGAGATTTGCATTCCTTTCAACCAGATAGCTATAAATAAAAATGGGACTACCCGAATTGACTAACAGTGCGCGGGTCCGAAAGCAATTCGTACAAGAAGGCTGTTCGACTGCCGATAAGCAGACACGCATTTCATTACCCGCCATCCCTGGTTATCCTTGCTATTATCGATTTATTTTCTATCAGAACTGAAAATCTCCTTTCGTATGGTAAGCTCAAATCGCACCAAAGAGTTGAACGCTTTCACACTGAAGGGAATAAGTCGGTTCCGAATTTGAATGAAATATGTTGCCAATTTTTTCTTGACAAGTCGTCATTCAGATCGATTTTTAGACCAATGGAAATATGTTCCTCTTCAGACGAACAGATTAACGGCCCTATCTAAGCGATGTAGTGTGTGTGTGAGGACTGACCAAGCAGGGTTTTCTAGCGTCTTCTGTGTTTATTATGGTTTGTGTTGAGTAGTGTTAGCATATATTGACCAACCAAAACGTGACTTCCTTCATATCCAAGGTTGTAACATCTTACTGAGTCCATTCAAATTTCCATTTGGTGGTGAGGTTGGTTACATTCCCACCTTGAAGCATTCACCTTTTCAAAAATGTCTGGGGAAACTAGTCTCAAATTGCACTATTTCAAAGTAAAAACTTTTCAGGCTAACGAACCGATAGTCGAAAAAAACAATGATGTAAGTTCCAAAAGTATTTCCTCTGTTGAAAGTTGCCAAACGTATGTATGGTATAGTGAATAAGAATCGAGACTTACCCAAACGTAATGGATGTTACGATATGTGATTTGACAACTCTGATTATCTCATTCACAGATTATCTGGGCAAATCTTTTGGCACTGGAACCTGGCAACTGAGCATGCAATGCACCATCTTTACGGTTGGATTACGGGAAAACCGTACACCACGGATCCTTTAGATGGGCTTCACTCATTGCAGACGCTGATACAATTGTCAATGCAGTCTCATCGGTCCAGTGTTTTAGCTCATTAAGCTCACAGTGCCACCTCTAATCCTGCAATGGGCCAAGTTTTTCCATATCAGATGAGTGGGGGATGTGGATAATCTGTGGGTAAACAAGGCTTGTCTTTGTCAGTGGTCATATCAAGCTAAAATTAATTATATTGTCCTGCAAACGACTGCAAGATTTTCTTATCTATAAGTACCAAATGAAGCCCCGGCGTTGAACAGAGACCGTGGATACTGTGAAATGACCTTACGCTTATATGATGACAGTACTTAGCGGGGGTCCTTACCTTAATTTCAAGCGTGTTGACAATCCACCATTTGAGACGCCCGAAAAATTACTTTCAATTTAAATCTACTGGTGAGTTTTTAGTTCTATGAATTCCTAAGCATATCGCAAGTGAACATGAAGTTGCTTTAGTTACAGGTGATTTCCTTTTCTTTTTCGTCTCGGGCGCCAGTTATGTCACACCCAGTCTTTTGCGTCACGAACGTTCGCGGTTTTTACTTTCCACGAATTCATTTTGTGCCTAACTTTTCTCTTTGAATGGGCTCGTTTGCAAGCTGGCTTACGTACAGACAGAAGACAATGAGTAATCAAACTCAAAAATGAGAGACATGACAACTTGTTTAATTTAGTAGGTGCTGCCCTACTGAATGCATCAAGGGACGACCATACGATGAAATTCTTAATTGAAAAGTGAATTCTGGTGGAAAAAGGTGTTGCTAAGTTGTTTTTGTGCGACGGGATTAAACAACCTGCGTTCATGCCGAAGGATACCTCTCGATGCTGCACACTAGGGTTCTGAGTTGTGGTCATCAATCTACAAAGCATCACTTTTGATACAAAAACCATACTGCTCATCAGACTATGTCTAAATTGCAGCACGCCAAACCATTATACCTAGCGGAACATCATATATAGTCCAGTTTTGGTTTCCACTACTGGAGCCACATATGACAGAATTGAATATACTAGTATGTCACTGGTCAACATCAACGCACACAGGTTCGAGGGTGAGGAAGAACATAACTCATCTTTTTGAGTATCGATATCAAGGGATAGAGAAATGACACCGTGTCGATTAGTACGTCGTATGTCATCGAGGATAGACATTATCTGAAATTCAAACGTTTGTCATAAGGCGAAATGTGTTTGTTTATATCTGTTTGATAAAGTATGAACCCCTCTTGATACACGTGATCTATAATTGAAATTTGTTCGTACACCTCCATCTTCAGTGCTCGATATCTCGGTTCTATTAGCTTTCTTAACAAACCCACGGGAAACATATAAGTCAAAAAGCTCTTCTATATATATCTGTCGTAGAAGAGATACTGTTTTTTAACCCTGTGTCTGATGTGCGCCGTCTACTGTAAGTACAGTGTAGCCATCAGGTCAGTAACACTTCTGTGGTGAGGCTTATAGTAACAGGACTTTAGTTTATTTGTTTCAGAACGAAGAACTACGCTTCCATACAATTCGGAGTAAGGTGACCTAACCACACCATGTGATATTCTCCAAACCCACACTGGAGACCGGCCATGCAGTCGATCCGATAACAGCTTTCCGTGTTTAAATGCTTCACCAGCGACCAGCCATCCTAAAGTCACTCGGGCGCTGCTTGTCACACGCAGTAAGTTAGCTTATTATGTACATAAGTTACCGCATACCCTTTTCTGCCATGGTTTCGATCAACGACGGACTATCGTACGCACAGAACAATTTTATCTGATTCATCTGATCAGTTTTATTTCTCCACTGTCATGTGCCGCAAACCGTGTGAACTGAAGAAATGATGTCACAATCTTACAACGTCTTCTGTTTTTTTTTTACGCTGAACTGAAAACGCTTTTTATTCCCCATCCGAAAACTCTCAGAAACGCTAGCAATTGAACTGCGCAATACATGATTGCTTTCTTACAGAAACGTACTGCCAAAATTGTGGACCAACAGTCTAAAAATTCCGTGATCAATCTGTGTAAATTTTTAGGGCAGCCAACCTTTTTAACATCTAATCAATAACTCTTCGTTGAAAGTAGAGTCACTGATTTCCGACTGGCGCTCACTTTGATGAGTGAACGCAGCGATCTAAGAGAAGTGGACAATATTTGCTTACCTTAAGCTCACCGTTGGTTGTTCACTAGAAGCCAGTTCTAAATTTATGCTGTTGTTATGACCACAGCAAACAGACCTTAGCTTACAGACTCACATGATCGTCATAGTATCAAGCAGGATAACCCAAAGTAAAAACAATCAGTGCACAAGTACATATACTGAGCTTGTTTACTCGTTAGAGCCAATAACGTTAAGGTCTACAATCAACCAATACTGCATTGCCACATCACATAAGGACACCACAGTGCCTTAATGTGCACAGCACAGTGACATTTGACTCACAGCTACCCTATTTCAGTATTCACCATTACATTGATCCTCTTAAATTTACTTGACTGGTCAACTTATAAAATCTAATCATTCCGAGCATTAATTTTCTACCCCCCTCGTCGCAAACTAGTATATTGCTTCACCACCTTATATTGATCATGGTTATTACGAAGCGTGTGAGAGCTCAAATAAGACAAACCATCTTTGTACCAATCATAGTATTTTGTAAAGAGGTTACTTCGAGCACCTGCTGTCACAGTCGGTACCTGAATCAGGTGCTTTCAAGGGGGTGAACTCTGCTACTTTTGGATGGCCTATTTTTGAATGTCTTGTTGAAACAATGCCACCGTTTTCCTCAAATGCAAACTTACGGTTTTGTTTATGAAGCACAAAATCAGAAACCCGTTATATAATAATGAAGAATAAGTCACTGATGCAGATGTTTTGACATTCAGAGGCAAATCACAGAGAAGAGATCAGAGCCAAACAGTCGATTGCAGACCGCAAGACAAGTAGAACGAGCCACTCCTTTAAAAATCGGCCGATGATGATTAGTAGTAGACAGCATCCATCAGACGAACAGAATTGAACGAAAGTATAACAATACGACTGGAATGAAAACGTTGCTGTTTTACAGGCTGACATTCTTGATTGAAGACTCTTGCATACAGCCGGTAAAATTTACATTCGCACTGGACATTATGGATTTCATTTCATTAAATGATTTCACAACTGAGCAAGTAATGAAACAATTAAGTGACGGTAGTTGGGAGTAATTCACTTGTTGGAGGCTTAGTTACTGGAGAAAGTTCTGTTTCGGACTTGCGATATTTATGACGACAAATGGCGAAAAATATCACGTTTGTTTGTATGCTTAAATGGATAGTATCAGGGGCTAATGGGAAAACGAATTTTTCATATTGTGGGTTGACAAACATTATTGGACGTGCGTATTATAATATCGAATAGAAATATATCACATTCCATTTTCGTCCGTCCATCCCTAGTTGTGTATAAACATTAATTTCCACAACATCAATTTGGTTACCAAATTTAGGTCATGTTGCAAATTTTCACAAACAAATGCTGTGCCTATTCACCGGGATTATTTTTCGTGTTCTCGAATTTCTCAGGATCCATTCACAATCAATTAAACAATGACGTTCGATCGGTTTTTTCATTTGTGAACAACCAAATCTACTTAAGCTGTTGTCCAATCGGACTGTGTATAGCATCCATCACGCAACGTTGAAGAAACTGACCTAACTTGAATTTATTTGGATGGCTTCATCACTTTTGTGGATCCGGGTGGAGGCACAACCAAATCATATTGATCGTACTGAGCACAAGCATTTGTTCGAACTGTCTTGCCCCGTAATCACTAATGCACTCATTTGTCCAATCGTTCATTTGTTCGGTGTAGCTGGGGCCAGGACCAGAACGCAAACATTCGACGAGGGTAGGTTGTGAATCTGTCATCACACTACAGAAGGCGCATCGTGTCCAGGAATTCGACCAACTTCATTGGCAATAACTTGCTTTATTGTAACGGAGAGTCCTTCCGATTTCTGCTGGTTTTCTGTTTGTTTATTTATTTGTGGTTGTTGTTGACGATCATAAGAATAATATTGATGGGGGTTTTGTTGTTGAATACACAAAACTGACCATTAGCTGTTTTCAGTCGTCCGATGAACACTGAATCTGGTCAGAGTGAGGGAGAGTTCAGAGTAGCGTCTAAATTTATTGCTGTTACCTGGTCATGTTTTTTTTATCTGTTTGCTTTAACCCAGTTGACAGATGAGACGGAATTATATTACTAATAACAGAATTAGCAGATTGACATATCGGATATTCGGTTAAACCAGTGTTGGACATGTTGAGCGAATGTTTACCCGCGAAATTTGTATTGTTTGGTGGAGGCTAGGCTGGAACAGCAGTAACAACTACTGTTAGGTTAACAGTCGAAAATAGGTACAGATATACTTTAGTTGTCACTGTTAGCCGTTTTAGTAAACCAGTTTTCGGCTAACCACTTTCACGTAGTTTGGCGTTTATAAGCTCTACTGCAACTCGAACATTACCAATTAACATTCACTTAAAACATCATATCTCTCCAGTAAGTCTTCTGCAGTATACCAACGAATAGGCTATCACATTTGTTACAGCCCAATATGATAGTGTTACGTTTTAAATGAAAAATCCCCATATTTACTCTTTCAACATATGCAGCAACAAACGAGCTGAAGTAAAGTCTATTTTGCGGTTAAATATATATTTTTGGATTGAAGAAAAGATTATACAACACAACGAATAAGCGAACTGCCTAGCCCGTCAGGGAATCACAGTTTGAACTTACAAAAGACATCAGCTCTTCTTGTCTTTATGAGATGAGAAAAACTGCTGAAAAGTTGAGCCTCAGCGCGAGTAAATAGGTCTCCAGGCGAAACATTAAAAACAATAAATCACACCACTATCTTCACTTACCTCCCCAGTTCTGGTCTTGTTTTGTCATGAAAACCAACAGCAACGTTTCTTTCAGGTCAACCGTGTTACCTAGTGCGTTCTGCTTAGTTCCACCGACTTGGTTGCGGAGATTCATTGCATTCACTGGAAACATATCTCATAGTGTTTAGGAAACCTTCATTTCTCGTTTACGGAGACTACTTACCATACCAAAATGCATCGATACAGTTGGCTAGTCTAACAGAAGGTTATCCAGAGTATGATAACAATGCTGTCTGTACAGCCCATTCAGTAAAGACGATTCCACAGGTAGACCAATTTATCCGGTCACTTGCATTTTCTATGGAAACTGAAGACTCCAGAGAGAGACTACCTTACAGGTACGAACACGGAACACAATTCTGGTCCAAATCTTTTCATCGTCCATGACATTTGTTATTATTATTCTTTTAAAGTTTACTATTATAAGTAGTTTGTGCCCCAAAATATCGATTTCAATCAAAGTGAGGCAAGTGATATACTGAGTCTGCAAACAGTTCGATTTCCCACAGCGTTTATGTTATTCCATTAGTATTCCACGAACTAGTGGCAGTTATGTCGTTGCGTTACTCTTTTGATTACAGATCAGTAGTGAATTGTATTTGACACTCGCTAACCGTTTTATTAACGTACGACTAATCTGGAGGTATAAGGAGCTGTGACCATATTTTATCTAACCAAAGAAGGTAATACTTTCAGTTTGTCGGATTATCAGCAAATTTCGATCAGAGGACGTCGAACAGCTGGTCACTTCTTCAGGTTTTACACCAATGTAGACAGTATAGTGGGTAGGATGCTGTATCCAGTCGCGATCAACAACCGAACAAACCTATCGGAAACAGTACGTTAGCTGCCGTCCCACGCAAACGGTTGTTCAAAGAGAGAGGTATCTCGTACAAGCCGTTGATGGAATACACACTCTGTTGTTTTCTTGCGTTTTTTCAAAACATGGTCGTTCTGAGTATCCATTTCACAATAGGGACGACATCCAGGCTAGCTTATGTCAGTGCCGTCGATAGTCTTTCTTCGGGACTGCTGTGTTTGAAAATAGGCACCTAGATTGAAATGACGCAGAGCACATTTAAAAACTCCACTTGCCGTTCATTTGCATCATGTCTGAAAAGAAATAAATTCTGAATGTTGCACTATCTACTATTTATCTTACGCTTCAGCGGTAAGTTCAGAGGAGGCAGATTTTGAAGTGCGTTGCCATTTTACTTCAGAAAGGGCTGACGGCTGACAGTGTTTTGGTTGGCTGCTCATTCAGAGTGTAATTTCAGCTCTACACTGAGCTTAATCACCTAACCAAATGCTGAACCTGTAACTTGCCGATGTTCTCATGAGCATGTCTAAAGGCATCATATCAGATAAATCTACTCTTTAAACAAACCAACTATTATTGAAACCATACAAATACTGTTTTCTTTGTACTAGAATTGAATAAATGATAGTGCGAGGATGTCCACATGTTATGATACTGTTTGAGATTACATTGGTTTTTGTTGAAAGAAGAGACTGTAAGTGTAACCTGTTTACTTGGGTAGATCAGATGGGTAGTCATAGTGAAGCTTGGCTATTAGGAAAAATTGCTTTGCTCAGCAACTTCCTTTCATAGTTTTGTATCCAGGTCGTAAACGTGATCCTGAATGTTCTTCAGTCAACTGGACAAAACGGTTTCTATGAATTTCAGTAGGGCCTAATTGATGAACTTACGGGATATTCTGATTCCTGTTATCTGTCCGGATAAAGTCAGGGGATAAAGAAGAACTTCAGTATTGACAGTCTGTTCTCTCAACCCGGTCACTTGAGGGGGACCAAATGGTGCAGAGGATATCATTCTACAAAGATAATACGATCAAATAGCCTGTGAAGTACGTCCTGATTTCTAATATCTGAGAATATTTACATTTTGCAAATTGAGGGTTTTGTGTGATTTTGATTTTTGTCCAAGTCAACCAAGGTGATCATGTAACATGGTACACAATATGTACATACCGGTCAGTTTTTCCCTCTGATTGCGCATTTGATTTACGACACACTGTACTGTGCAACTCGTCACAGCTAACTGCTCGCCCCGATAACTTACATGCAATTCCATAGTCACTGGGCTTGTTGAACGTTAGCACGTTAAAACGTTTTGATGGTCATCTCGAGAATTACTTGCGGGCATCTCATATAAGCTCCAAATCTTGATTATCATAACGTCTTCAAATCCGGTGACTTTTATGATGCACTTGTTTACTTCGTTATCGATGGTAGCTTACTGGGGGAAATTTGCTCTGAATTAACTCCTATTTATGCACTACGAGCTTGATTTGTGGGATTCCACACAAAACGGGTGGTTCAACTACATCTGAAAAGTAATATACCTAAAATTGCGCTCGTCATCTTCAATCTGATCCTTGAGTGTTGTTGTGATTTGGCCTATGTTGGTCTCACTGATGGGCGTCTAGTGCCTGTTATCCAGTTTGGTTACGCTTGAGAAGAATGATCAGCATTCGCTTGTATTTCACTGTCTGGCAGTTAAAATGTGACTGACACGTTGACATGGGTAAAGCGTTTTGCATCGTTTGACAGGTTTCTTTCATTTCAATTCAAAGAACCCATTGTTCTGTTTTAACGATTACCAAGATGAGTACGATTCACTTAATCGCGACTTGCACGTGGAAAAGCTGCAACCGTAGTAGAAGAGCGTAGCCACCCAACCCATGAAATAGTGTGATCGCCCTTTCACTGACTCTGCCCACTTAACAACGACTACTTAACACCTACGAAATTATCCTTCTAATTACCGTTTGCCAGTTTGTATCTGATGATTTAATTTTCACATAATTGTGTCAGTCGTAAACAACAGTTCATAAAACGTAGTTCCTATCACTGAAAAATTGATCTTCGTGAGACATTTGTAAACCCCAAATTATCACCAGTACTCACTGCACCATGAGTAGTCATCTCTATGCACAAGACTCTTAAACCAGTGGTTCATAGTTAGCTACCTCATGTCAACCTACCGACATTCGCCCAGTATTGATATTTCGAAACTAGAGAATATGCGTGTAACACAGTAGCAGAGTTGTCGGTGGTTTCATAATGAGCAAATGTCAGTAACGGACTATAAATTTGTGTCCATTTTTACTACGTTTCAGGAGTCACCGTACAAATCATGATGATGATAAGTCACGTGCCCCATGTTACAAAACCAACGCAGCAACAACATAATGAATAACATGTGAATCAAATTGTTCACTGTTTCTATTGTTGTTGCTATCCGCATGTCCTGTACAATCCAATGTTTTACGTTCATGAGTGAAGAGAGTAAACGAAATGTTACCATTTCGCAATATGTCTTCCATCGATATTGGTGAGCTGAATCAAGGCAACCCAGTGTTTTAATGAATAACTGGTGTACACAAACATATCATCACGAAGCGAGTCGCTTACGCTGAATAAATTACTATTTAACAAAACAGTTGAAAAATTAACACCGGTAGGTGCAAGCATTTCGTATTGGCCTATCAGTGCCAAATTCACAATAACGTGAAACGGTTTTTCATATCGAACAGTTACGGGGTGCGATGGATAGTCAGTCGGTGGATTAGGAAAGGTCACTAGATCCAGGGAAGAGGGAAGTTCACGAGCACTTGTTTCTGCGCACACAGGGTCGGCTTCAGTCGACTGATTGCGACCGTCCAAGCAAACCGCAAGAATCTTGAATTAGAGCGACTTAATGGGATTTTGAATACACAAACTAGGTCGACAACGTGACCAGTGGGCAAGACGTATCTTACGACTGTGGACGCTGGTTGCTTGCGTGTTTCAACGACACTGTCGTTCTTCTGTAACACAGAGTTCTACACCTATTTAAGCAAATGTTTCTCCACCCTCGAGATCAAGCATCTGTGGGCTCTGCCCATGTAACTTCCTTTGCAGTTACATGGAAATTGGTAGACACAAGGTAAGGTGAAACTGACGGCTGATCTCCTTTGATTAAAGATAAAATTAGTTTCTGGGTTCAAGCCAATACACAGAATTCTGCTGCCTAAGATGTTTGTTTAATCGAATTCACCAATCTTTGACTTTTTTCATAGAACGGCATTTAAAAGTGATTATGGTATGTATGAAAAAAGTCAAAGATTGGTGAATTCGATTAAACAAACATCTTAGGCAGCAGAATTCTGTGTATTGGCTTGAACCCAGAAACTAATTTTATCTTTAATCAAAGGAGATCAGCCGTCAGTTTCACCTTACCTTGTGTCTACCAATTTCCATGTAACTGCAAAGGAAGTTACATGGGCAGAGCCCACAGATGCTTGATCTCGAGGGTGGAGAAACATTTGCTTAAATAGGTGTAGAACTCTGTGTTACAGAAGAACGACAGTGTCGTTGAAACACGCAAGCAACCAGCGTCCACAGTCGTAAGATACGTCTTGCCCACTGGTCACGTTGTCGACCTAGTTTGTGTATTCAAAATCCCATTAAGTCGCTCTAATTCAAGATTCTTGCGGTTTGCTTGGACGGTCGCAATCAGTCGACTGAAGCCGACCCTGTGTGCGCAGAAACAAGTGCTCGTGAACTTCCCTCTTCCCTGGATCTAGTGACCTTTCCTAATCCACCGACTGACTATCCATCGCACCCCGTAACTGTTCGATATGAAAAACCGTTTCACGTTATTGTGAATTTGGCACTGATAGGCCAATACGAAATGCTTGCACCTACCGGTGTTAATTTTTCAAATGTTTTGAAGAGCATGAACTGTGTGGTATTATTAATAAAACCCTAACTAACTTACATCTCCTCTTCTACTCGTAGCATTGTTAAGCTAAACTGATTGTGCCGAGCAGCCAATCTACGAGTGAAGGAATTATGTTTAGAAGTCGCCTGGAATTGGATGCAGAGTTCAGTCGCTTAAGTAGACCGTCTGAGAATGGGCAATTTTTTTCAGTTATTTCATCTTTCAGGAAAAGAATGATGGACAGTTTTATCAGGTGGCTGTGCGAAGTTGTTTTTTGAAGAAATCGCAAAATTGGCCATTACGGGGAGGTCATCCTTATGGGGAGTCGGGGCCGCTGTAAAGATGGTACTGTATGTCAATGGATACCTTCGGTCGTGTGTGCCTGTGATTTTGAGTTTGAACGCGATTTGCATCGAATAAGATTCACCCAAATTGAAAGCATTTTTCATAAATGCAGCCGCCTGTTTATTTGGTTAAAACGGAACAAAACGCGCAACACTTGGAAAAGACGTTCGTCACAACTTTTTACAGTTAAGTAATTGCATGTTGTTTCCCAACAACTAATCTGTGTAGGATTTTACTTGTGAAGCTGAGGTTTATTTGTGTTCTTTTACGTGAAACAGCCTTACCAACCTGAATTCCAACCCTCACACCAATTTAATCAATTTAATCTTTACTTTTGAAAAGTGGTGAAAACTAACCAGGTTCTGCAGCTGTCAGAATGCAGTTTTCATGTATAATGGGGTGGATTGTTTCTAGTTGAGAAGAAAGTGGGAGAACTGTGACGTTATCACGGTTCCGTTATGTACTGTCAACCGATCAGTAATCTTGACACACTGGCCAACGGTTGGTATGGTAGCTGTGCCAAATAATTTGCCATTCATGTTTTGCTACTACGGACTTACTCTTGCTAGTTGCCATCTCAATCCTTGCACATCCAATCATTCACAAACATAACGTAAGAGTTGAAACTGTCGGCAAGTAGAAATGAACAAATTGAGAATAACACAACGTTACAAGCAAGTTATAATACTCTACGTATCAACCACTTCGGGTGGTCTTTCTCAAGAGTTTTGTAGTCGAAATCATTAACAAAGTTGTGTTGTTCTCAATCTGCTTATCAATAACGCGTTAAACACGACGCCCAAGCTGTTCAACTTCATTCGTACTAAATTTGGTGTGGATATTTTACAACTGTTGGCAAGTATACTTTGAAATAAATTCACCTAACTTTATCTGCACAATCTAAATTCATTTGAGTACGTGCGTTTTAAGGCTAGAGGTTGTTTGGTTTGCAACCGCGATATTGACTGCTAATTTTTCACATTCGGGTGACTGTCATCTGCCGTGGTCGATCAACGCAGCGGCACCATTTCATTGAGCATGAAGTGTCTGTATCATACTCAAAGTTCTATTAATTCCGTTTGTCTTTTATAAACAGCACCCCTCTAATACTTCGAAATGCGATGATTGGTTACTTTGTGTTTTTATAATCACTGACCTAAAAAACAGAGTGGTTATGGGAGATTTTTGTTGTTGTTGGCTGAGATTACGTGAAGATCTCTGCAAAGTTTTGCAATTTCTTGGCCTGACTGAAAGGAAGCAGAGGTGGATATGAAAAAACCAATGATTTTCTAAAATAGGTTGAAATCAATTCACGACTAACTTTATTTGTATCACTGATTTTCTTTGCTGAAGGCACTTCTGTGATGAATTTCCAACTTTCTTGACAATAAGGTAGGCTATTGCCATCTGTTTGATATCGCCTACGAACGGATTGTTAGAACTGGATCAGTTAGCCATTTACTACCGTGTCATATATGGCGTTACATTTGGTCTAAATCTGTGATTGAAGTCTCCTTTACCTATCTTAAATGACTTGCGGGTTACCTTGATGTAACTGCAGTGTGCCAAGTTGAACGGTTTGGTTTTCACGTGTACCTAACCCGCAGATACCGACCAAAGTTTTGCAGGACTTCACATGCGGTTTGGATGCGCACATTCAGCACACCGAAGAAAGTTTTCGTTTAGTCTGCTTATCACAATAATTTCAGTAAATTCAAGCTGTCTGAATTCTGAAAGATAACTGATAACCAACTACTGTGTAGCGTATATTGAGACGGTCCTGTTTTGCAGGTTTTCTAACAGCTTATCACCTACCGCCTGACTGTCTTATTCTTTCCTCTATTCAACCTTCCTTTCACATTTTTCTGAAGTTGCTGACCTTCGTAATCCACTTTATACTGAAGCAAATCTTACCGTAGACTTGTATATGTTGATCGTTCGACAGGAATTCAGATGTGGATAAATGCTGTCAAATTTAATCGAGCTGTACTGCTAATATATGTTTTATGGGTCACACTGTTGCCAAAGCTTTATAAGTACTATGGGTGTGAACGGAAAACAGATTACAATTTTATGGACATGTACAATATTTACGAGATCGTGAATATGGCTGTTGGTATGACTACGGCAGCACTAAGGCAAAACTATGCTGTTACTAAAATAATAGTCTACCGTCTTGGTATTGATATGTTAGCCGGGCTTGGCATTTAGGTTGCAAACGTTTCATCAACTCGCTTGGTGATGAAACGTTTGCAACCTAAATGCCAAGCTCGGCGAACATATCAATACCAAAACCATCAACCCCAGTTACGAACACCACCACCACTGTTCCCAACCATTAGTGTACTGTCGCTAGCTCAACAAGCACTGTCCGAAATTGTTGAGGTGTAAACAGTTATGCCTGATGTCATGTAGTTTTCATGTGAAGCACTGTTTTTAGTTCGTCTACACCGAATTGCTCACATTTTTCATTTAAATGAGGCTCAACTAATGTCATCTCAGATGCTTGATGATACTCACTGGCGAAAAACTCATTGCCCAGTACGTTCGACAGAGTCAGTAGCTGAGCGGCTGTTATTGTGTTGTTGTCGGTTATAGTGAGCTGAATTGGTAGGGTGTGTATATTCAAACTTCCATCATTCTTCGACATGAACTCAGATGACCTTCTAGGGACAGCATCATGAAGCAAGTAATCCGATGCTGTCGAACTTAGGCCAAGAGTTGCTTTCTGTTGAACTGTGTTTATGGCGAAGCTCTTATCCATAACCACTCCAGGTGACATGCTTTTTCGCCAGATTGCTAATATCCATGGGGAATATGTTGCGTCCCCTCAAAAGTTCAGCATGTATTCATGCTTAATGACGGTATGTTGAAACTGATGAATAAATGTGTCTGCCTCATTATTGGGATTTGCAATCCAAGTGAACTGATCAGGAACCGTGTTTTGGATACCACAACATCGTTTTCGACGCCTGCGGCTGCAAAAGAGTTGAGACTTTAGGAGGTAGGGTGAATGTGCTCTACGTTAGTTTATCTCGTTTCGTTATTGCCTTTCTGAAACCGGCTTGCTCAACCGATTGATGTTTGCAGGTAATCCTCCTTTGACAGCAGCTGCTAGTACACAGTGATTCATTTTTGGTGGTTTCACAGTACAATCGATGAGATTTAGACAAGGGATTGCTGGTATTAACCATCTGAATAACTCTAAACATCAAGTTCATTGACTCAGGCACATGCTTTTATTGAATACTGCACCCCTTGGCCTGTAGTAACTTATAACTTGAAGGACAATGCTCTAATGTCATTAAGCCATGAGTTTTCCGGATTTTCTCTCTCTCACCTGAACTAGTTTATTGGAAAAACAAGCACTTTGAATTCAGACTTTTCAGTAGCTCCGATGCTGCCCTAAGTAGGAGATTCTCTTTGAACATTGTCAATCTACCACTTTAAGTTCAGCGCAAACTTTTGTTCGTAGTAACCTCGAGATGTTGTGTCACTCTATAAGTACAGATTGGCATTACCTAACCGAATGTTTATGTGACCGATTTTTGATACACACTTTTATAACACAGTTGCGCTGCCTAGAATTCTACTGTTTCGGGCGGTTAAAATATCTGTCCTAATAACTGTGCACCGTCTGTAATGGGTTTATGCTTGAAGGGGCCAACGTCTAAAGACCATCCGATTTTGACGGAAGTGTTAGCTTGATCAGTTGAAGGTTTTACTCTATGAGAATTCGGAATCGTTCTTTTATTCATCAGTGTTTATTTACGTACAGATGTTTTAAACCAGCAGAGCTTAGTTCAGACTGGAAGATCTTAGTGGATTGCTTGCACTACAGGGAATTCTCCTCTTTCTTCCTGTTCTCAGAGTATCATTCGCTTCAAATGACTAATCTGCACGACCGATCTAACTCAGTTAGCTTTCGAATGCAATCAGTCACATCAGATTTTTACATTGCACTCTTTTCTCACAACTCATGAGTTGATAAGTTAACAAAACCTTGGCTGTTTTGGAAAAACGACCCGATTTGGTTAACTTGAATAAACATAGTGAATGGATAGTGAACACATAAATACACACCGGATACCCCAGTTTGCTTACTTACACGAATGTGGCAACCCCAACAATGGACAAATAACAGTTGACCGTTGCGCTTAGTAATTTCGCTCCAATGATTCGTATTTTCTTATACATGACCTCATTATCCAAGCCGGCTTGATAACAGAGACCGCAATTCTAGGGACAGTTGATTTGACCTTTAATATGAGGTTGGGATTCTGGAAATCGATGGAACATGTGAAGAATTCTATTCATTTAATCAGGTAATCTGTTGTTCGGAAAAATATTCAAATGAATGTTTTTCCCAATGGCACGTATTGTAACATTCGAGCGTATTTTCTGATGCTTTCATTAAGCTTCTTTTTGAAACGAGCGGCGATTTCAAACAATTGATGCTTTTTTAAAGTCGAACTAATTCTGAGCTAAACAGTCACTTGAACCTCAACGGGAAGAAAGCTTTTGCTGGCAGTAAGCTTCGGAACACTTCGCAAGTCCGCTCGAAGTCATATGGGGTTGAGGCTTATGTGTACGTCGGAGGATTTCCCATTTATTGTGCAGTGATTTAACTAGAAACCTATTAATGAGTGAAATTAGAACAGTCATAGTTGTGGTGATAAGTACTAAACAGTTCACGTATGAAAGGTTTCCGGAAAAATATTTACATGCAAGTTAGACGTTGGTTTACCGTCTACAAATGTTTCATGGCAAAAGACGTTACGTTTTTTTATTATCGTGAATGGGTTAGTGGAGTGTGACAGTTTACTATGGCCTAACTTAAGGGTTAACTGAAAGTTGCCTTATTAATGTGCAAACAAGACGTCAACTTTCAGACCCAGATGCACCATATTCAAAAGTTGACACAGTAGTTATGGCAGGACTGTTGGTGATAATGCTTGGTAATTTTTTTCGGCTTGATATTGAAAACACGACCAACCAGTTTGATCCCCGTGATACAGCTAGGCGAACGTTATGTGAGTGGTTTATTCCTGTTTACGATGCTAATTTGAGGGATACCGGTTAGGCGTAAAAAGAGCCATGCTTACCATGTTTGTGCCACCCAATCAGCTACACAGGTAACAGAAGGGCAGCAAGGTCTGTTATTGGTCCCAGGCTGGACTAGCTAATAGTCCTAATCAACAAACGCTGCACTGCTGAAAACAAGCGAGTCTCAGTTGGGGACTGGTTTGTGTATTTGTTAACTAGAGTACATACCCAACTAACCTCGATCAATGGTAACTACTTTGAAGAACGATGTAAAACCAGTGGGGTTTCTTGATAGACACAAACAATTCGAACAACTATAGGGGAATCAATTTTGGAAGAAAGAAATTTTACAGTGGACTGCCAGTCAAAAGTGACACGTCTCTGTTGTGACTTACGGAAAAACAAGCAACCGTACCTATCAAACAATCCAACAATGCAGTTGCCATCCTACGTGTTGAGCAAACAGGTAAATGTCAATTTCATTTAAGCCACTTCAATTTATTTGCCCTAAATTGTCCTGTACTCTTCACTTCAACTACAACAGCAGTGAAAAGTACAAAAACCTGGGCGATAGGTGTTTGAATCACAAGAAGAAGGAACATTTGCAAAAATGAATTCATGTCGTAGACTCGTAGCCAACCTCCATTAAGGTATGTTAACTCAAATGCACGGTTTCCACATTGATCATACATACTGGCCAAGAATTATCAGGTAAATATCTATTCGACATTTGTTAACGTATTGTATCACTCTGTGCCTCTCACTTCCTCGTGAGGATGTCTGCCTGCTGGAATAAGCGAATCACCTACCTCAATTTTTCTTTGAAGTCTTTCTCTTGAGAAGCATTCCTCATTTTTGTCGACAGATATTATTCATCGTGTCTTAAAAAACTTTGTTGGAAGAAGTGGGAGGTTTGTGATGCGAAAAATTACTCATTAAATAAGTGCGCGTTAAAATTCGTGCTACGTAAAGTAAACCATTTGATGTCCGTAGAAAGTGGCACACTGTTGGGTCGCAAAAATCGTGACATCTGAAAAACACCATAAATGTCCACCATAAATGTCCAGAACCTGTTGGTGATATCAAACAGTTAAATGGTAATTCCAAAAAAGAAACGAATAATCGTTTCGCAACTCTCGCAGAATTTTCTTCTTTTGCTGATGCCTCCATTTTATTGAGAGTTCAGGTGTTTACTGGGAACATAATCAGTTGAAACCTCGCTAAGAAAACTGACTTAACGGTAATTACCTGTAGTTACATCTGAATATGCAGAGTTATTCTACTTATCTCTAGCAGAGTCATTTATCCAGTGTTTCACATACCACTGACTAAATGACTAATGAAATACACAAATCATTGCACTATTCCTTGAAAGGGGAACGACCAGTTTTTGCGTGATCTTGTTCACCTCTATTACGCTGAAATTTGTTTAGGAAACTGAATCCCATCCTGATAGATACTCGAATGAACATCACGGAGTTGATTCGTTTTGCTAGCTGAAGCTCACGTTTCAGATGTAATACTTTATTTTGTCCAACACACATTTCTATCACTGATGGCTAACTGAACGTCTTAATCTAGATCCTATCGATGTGTCTTTGCAACCGTGATAGACGGTCGGTAGCTTAGGCTGTCAACGAATGTAGCATACAGTCCTCAGACATTGACCGTTTCGTCTTCACTTTACGAACTACAATTAATTTAACAACTTTGATGGTGAAGCCTTATCATTTAATTAGTATTGGCCCCGTTTTCTTCCGGGGTACAAGCTTTTCTCTCTTCTTGCTCATACACCTATGTCTATTCACGTTCACGCATTTTAATTGAAATTGCGGATGGTACGGTTGTAGACATTATACACTGCAATCAGTTTCTTTCCTTAAACCCTACTAAACAGTCTGAGATGCCAAGTTGGTTGGGATCCTCTGATACATTTCCCAGCGTACACGACCGCAGTGATGTATTGTTTTGCTTATAAAAAGCGAACAACACAATGAACGTTTCAGTGACGTTCCATTCCCTCACTTGAGAAGTGGTGAACCACGGGTTTGTCTTCATTTTACGAGATGTTCAGGATTGCTTTAAGTAATAATCTAATAGTGCTTTTCATGTCAATGTTAAATCACTATTCTTTCGGGATTAAGAAGTTGACAACGATCCGCACTACTCAGTCAGTTTACTTATTGATACATTTATGGTTCCCAGTTGCGTTCGCTATCGATAGATACACCTTTTGCTACATCCTCAAAATTTACCTTAGTTTATATCGCTGATCCCACTGAATACCTCGCTGCTTTCGGCGTTGTTCATCACCCCCTGACCATGCAAAAGTCAATAAATCATTAGCTTACCTGATACAACTCACTCTGCTTGTTCTGAACTATTTACAGGCCCTCTGTTTTAAGTTTTTGCCATCCTAAACAACCTGTTTTGAATTTCTGTGTTTGATGTGATCACAGAGTTGAATCTACAGTCATTCTCAGCCGAAGTTCATTACGAACATTTTCCTAGGTCTCAAAGTTTTATGTTGTCCGCCATTTTTGCTTCACTCAAACTCACTGAGTTAACTGTCACACACTTGCCAAAGATGTGAACATGTATAAAGTTGAAAATTCGCCTGTTAGACTGCGTATAGCGTATTACTGTTTATTGTCCACACTGTTTACATACCACCGGGGAAATTGGAAAATTTTGGAGTAATATTACAACATATAAGGACAAAAAAAACAGATATGTTTGTCCGTTGTTTTTGCCGCTTTATTTGTTATCCCATTTAAATAAACTTGTATTTACGCCAGGTCATTGTGGATTTTCAGAGTCCCCATCTTCCGCTCCCCATCTACTTCTGAGTTCAAACACCCATTAATCAACAATAAAACCGAGGAATAGACTGGGCTTTTGTTCACCAAGAGGTCACATGGTGACTTTGTTTCTGTAGTCTAATTAGACAAATAGTTTTAGGCATATACAGACAGTTGAGTATTAGCTGTGAAGGATCGTTAAATGAAAGTCCTGCATAATTAGCTTCGAAATTCAGTTCAATCCTTTTCCGTCTGGCTAACGGGTTTCAAATGTTTGAAAAATGGTAAATCTCAGTTGTAAATTCCACAGTATCTCGCTCCGTTTAAGTGTTTTCAACTTAGAGACCAACATGTTTTATAATATCACTTTGAATTGTTAGGATAAGTTGATTCATTTTTTAACGTCATTTCTTGTAACTTATCTTTGAACAGCGCAAGCCTATCGGAGCTGCTAGCTACTCCGTATCTGTATTTTACTCCGGCACAGTTTAATCACAAACATGGCGGTCATCATCGCCTTAAATACTACGGAGGTCAGTCCAGTTAGTGCTTGAGAGAGCTGGTGGAAACAAATGGGCACTGTGATGAGCGTATTGACCAAAATAGGGTGAAACATTGATTATTTTATGCTCAGGTGAGAATCGAACAGGCGGAATGAAACGCTCAGTTCCACACTTTGTATGCTCGATCTGATAATTTTCAAAGTTAAGTTGAGCATTTGGAAAAATCATCCTTGGACTCATGTGCCCACATACCCTTTCGTCCCCTGTGATTTGCTAACTCTGGTGAGATTTTTAAACCATGCTTCAAGAAGTCCACAAGAAACCATTGCTACTTACTAAACTGATCAGCAAATTACGTGCGACGCAAAAAGGTACGGTTCTGGCCAATGGTTTGAGTGAATCTCCTGATACAATCTAGACTTTTAAATCACTTAATTTGGTAGACGTTTCACTCATAGTACGGCTCCAATGTCATTCTCAGACTTTACTTGCAGCCAGCTGAAAATTCAACTGGATTCATCTACTTCGTGAATGCCCTGTGGATTTCACTTGTATGTAAAGTGGATAGATAATTGTCAAACTACAAACATTTAAACTTCTGGTATGAACCCGTAACTCGCCTGATCAACCATATATTAGGTAGGGAAATGTAGCCCTTTTTACTAGTTCGAATCAGGCCGAAGTCCATGACCGATTGATATTAGGTGAGATTGGTTTACTGCTCGCAATGGAATCATCGTTTGTGTACATTATGCCTTATAAAATTGTTTTCATTCCATCAAAATAAATGGAATTCACTATTTTTTCAAGTATGTTGTTGAGTGAAGAGCGGAATTCCCACAGGAGACTGCAAGGCAACCACGGATAAACAGGCAAAATACTTATAAGGAGCAATGAGATAAAAAGGATTTTCTGCACAAATTGTCAGACAGGCGCATCGGCAGCAAGTAATGTGTTAGTCATATGTAAAGGAAATGGTCACCGTTTTATTGCACTCATGCATAATTCCATAAACATTTGAAAGATATGTGCGAATCTAGAAGATGGTAGCGTGCCGAAATAAACTGAGCCAGAAAAATTGTGAGTACGTTGTTATCCTTGTTACACTAATATTTTCGGAAATGAAGGCCACAAATTACAAAGTGTTTGCGTGAACCGCAATGAACGTCTTCTTGTTTTTGTTCATGCAGTATCTGGTACACAACTTGCACGGCAGTTGTGATAACGATAGTTCGGTAGACGTAATCGAGTGATTATTGTACAGTCAAGTTTGTTATAAATGTGCCAACAAGGTGAACGTATTATTCAGGCACAATCTGTTTGGCAAGTACCAGTACCGTATATTGAGCTGGCGCAGTTTTTCGACCAAATATTTTTTTTATCCTGAGCTGTTGCTTGGTTTTGGATTGATGGGATCCGGTGTAGAAGGCATTCTTCTGTTAACTGTCATCTGAACATGGGAATGAGCAGCAGGACCGAGAGACATTTGGCGCCTCACATGTGAGGGATGTATACTTGATGTACGTGGGCTGGAGTCATCGGTCACGTGTGCAATCGGAGGTTGGTGGCTGCTAACCCTTTTCACGTGGTCCGGCGAAAGCAGAGCGGTGGAACTCTGTGACCCTTTATTCAGAGTTATATCATTTTCGTTCCAGTCTAAGTTTGCAAGTGATTGTTTGGGACTTGGTCTCAGCGACGGTCCGGGTGTAATATTTGTAGACGCCAGGCGCACTGGAGCAACCGATCCTCCGTAGCTTGGTGAAGTATCCTGATTACTTTGCCGCTTGTTTGCAGCTTGTGCAGATGAAGCAACTTGAATTGATGAGGTTGAGGGTGTAGGTGCACTAATTGTAGTCTGATCTGTACTTGATGAGCCAAGCACCTCTGGCTGAGTGAAAGCGCGCCACCATGTTGGGTCGGCTAAATCTTGGAGCACCTTCGGCTGTCCTGGCACTGTGTGACAGGGTGTCATATGGGTGCGCTCAAAGTATTCTAGCATCTGTTTCGTGAAAACCAGATAACAAAAATTATACTTAGCAGGAAAACCAAAGTTAGCGTCAAGTCAAAGATACCATTCCCATGTTATTCGTGTATAGCTAAAAACAAACGTACTGTAAATCAATCCGTTGAAGTGGAGTTTTACTTAATCCTGTTTGTGTGAGGCATGCAAACGTTCTTCTGCACAATATACGATTTGATTATAAATAATACGCACCACTGTTCTCACATTTTGAGCAGCGTTTTGTAACAAACTAACGGTAGCCAATGAGATTACGAAAGTTCCGTCCCTATATCACATAGAGCATTGTTATATTAAGTTTTTCCCATTAGTTCTAAGTGTCTGGGGAGAACAAATTACTAAAACGTATACAGGGAGGTATACTAACATAATATAACTACAGATTGGATAACCTGAAAAATTTTCACAGTTTTTTGATCGTCAACACATTTAAGCCATCGCTTTTGATGGGAATCGCCAGACTCCAGTCTCGAGCTTGCATGGACTTGACAGAGGTGCACACTCTTGCATGACCGAAACTTAGACTCTGGCTCCGTTTCCGTGAGACAACTTTTTTGATCACTGTGTCATTTATCTCATATTGGTTATGAGTGAATTGCCATGTACAGACTTCCAGTCACTCATGTTTGTGAGCAACATTCTGGATTTTCAGGCGCATTGTGAGGAAATGTGGTGACCCCCATGCAAAAATTTGCAGTAAGAAAGGGCTATTACAGGACCAAACCTTTAGTTTGGCGCTTTTTTTTGAGAAAAGGCTGGCTGATAAGTCTATGAGAATGCATGAGTTACAGTTTATTTTGCATGACATTCAGGTTACGTAAACTAATATCCCATATTGTTGGATAGTGATACAACAGGTTTTTGTAAATGTTATTGCCGTGAATTGATATTAGAAAAGCGCAACAGCAGATGTAACCATCAACTTGATGACAATGTGCTGGAGCAAAATGTATTCAACCATCTGGTTTAATGGAACTGTTGAAAACTTTGAAAAATATTTTCTTTCTTCTTATCTAACGTGACTGCCCCGAAACATGGTTTTTGGAGGTTAATAATAGTCGAAGGTTCCGTTGATCACGTAGTCTATTTTTAAGGAAGACAGATAATAAACTTGAAGGTCAACATTTCCTGGAAAAAGTGTACAACTTTTACACAATGATGTGCGTTAAGTGAACATTCAGCACAAACTGATCGATATGCATTGAAAAATCTTTATTCATACTGGTTGTGAAAATGCCTAGGCCACGTCACCTACAACCATAGAACAAATATAATGAAGGGTATTGATAAACAGATTGGGAATAACACAACGTTACGAGCAAGTTGTAATACTCTACGTTTCAACCACCTCGGGTGGCCTTCTTCAGAAGAGATAAGCCTGCTTAAAAAGGACTCAACTTTAACATCCAACGGAAGCAAATTGAGCCAATAAATACAAATCCTAAAATTGAACCTACTCTGGGCAAACTAGCCACAGATGTTGCGGAGGAAGCACGATTCAGAATTGCAAGCGTTTTGCAACGACAACAGCCAGCGTCTCGAACCTTACCAATGCAAAACAGTATGCTCTTGGTCCCATCAAGAAGGATCGGTCAATTCACATCACAGTGATTCTTAATCGAGAAGATTATCAAAAGAAAGTTTTAAAGCACTTAACTACTGGACCATATGATGAGATCAATGAGCAGAAGGCCAACGCACTTCTGAATAAAGTCAAGGCGCAGACTATCAAGTTTCTCCGAGGTATCAAAAACAAACTTGGACAGTCTGCATGGTTCATGCTCAATCCCAAGAGCAACCGTCCTTCAAGTTTCTACGGCCTTCCGAAAGTGCATAAAACGGAAATACCCATAAGACCTATTGTTGACAACACCACCAGTCCAACTTACAAGCTGGCCAAGTTAATCAGCCGCATAATCAAACCGTTGCAGAACAAGTTGGTAAGCAACGTTAAAGACTCCGATTTTGTTAACGTACTCGGACACGTGAGATTAGCTTGTGGTGAAACTTTTCTTGGTTTTGATGTGACCTTGTGTTACACCAGTGTACCGGTAAAGCATAGCACTGATGTTGTTAAACAGTTATTAGAAAGTGATGATTCTCTTGATGCACGTACTAATTTATCACCTTCCGAAATTTTGTCCGGTCTTGAGCTTTCTCTGCACTCAACGTTGTTCACATTTAACAAAAAATTGTACAGGCAAACCGATGATAAAGCTGTGAGTTCCCCTGTTGCACCTGCAGTAGCCAACCTTTTCCTCGGATACCTGGAAACACAAGCTATGAGTGAATTTATCTGCCCTCCACGAATTTGGTGGCGGTATGTAAATGACACATTCGTAGTCATGAAACAGACTGCTCGCGACCAATTCCTACAGTTTCTTAACTCAAAATGCAACGGCATAGTCTTCACATTAGAAACTGAAACCGATGAGCGCTCATTGAATTTTCTAGATTGCCTAGTCAAAGTTGACAAGCAACAGAGATTTCAGGTTTCAGTGTACCGCAAACCCACCCATTCTGGCCGTTATCTCAACTTCAACTCGTCCCATTCAATGGGTATGAAGATAGCAGTCATCACGTCACTCGTCAACAGAGCTAATAAGATCTGCACCACTGAGCTCTCCAGAACAACAGAGACTTCTCATATCAAAGAAATGCTAGCCGCTAATCACTATCCGAACGCATTTATTGAGAACACACACTAAGGAAGAGACCAAAAAGATAATGAACGGTACTTGGTACAAACGCAGTTTTTCACAAACTGAAAGCAAACGTTGTTTTTTCACACTCAGCTTTATTTTTTTATCCGGTTTATGACTCACGGTGAAAGAAAAATGTTATAATGGCACTAAACTGCTAAAAGCTGCGTTCAACAGACGGTAAGAATATCTTTATTAAGGGTTATCTAACAGACTTGTCTGGCGCTATCGAAATTTTTGCGAATAACCATACCTCACGAGATTGCTTTGAGGCAAGTTATTTTACATCTGTGATTTTGTGATGACTGAGGTCATGAACAAACCTTGTCTGACGTCTTTGAAATGGCAATCACCGATCCAACGACACTACGGCTTAGATGTCTGCGTGCAACTGGGTGGTCATATCATTGCCAGATATAACCCCTCAACACACTTAATACAGACTTCTCAATTCAATCAATAGCTTTGTATCCAGTTCTAAATAAAAAATGAAGATGACGATGGTAATTTATTGCAACCGAAGTGAAATCATAAGCTGTCTAACGGCATTTGTTAACAGAATTGTCGTTTTTCATTTTGCTGCAGACTGGAGAGTTATTAATGTTTTTGTGGAGTACGTTCAGGCACCTGAATCTATCCGATATATGCAAAAATATCCTAAAGTCATGGTAATTGTTTACTCAAAACTTTTTTTGCCACATTGTGGGCAGATTACAAGACAAGTTCAACCAAACGATCTCAATTCACTGCAGTCGGAATCTTCTACAGAACAGTAGTGTGGGGATTTTTGTCCACGTAGCAGCTTTTGCAGTCACGCAGACTTTCCAACCAGTCCTAAGGGTATGCGTCAACAAATCTCGTACACTTTCAGAAGGGTCTGACTGGAAAGTTTATGTAAACAAGCAAACGGTTTTTGGTTGTGAATGTTGGTCAGCCTGTATCTCCCGTACATTACACTAACTGTTATCAGTCAGGGTACTTACATAATCGTGTATGACCTACCTGCGATGGTAATTCTGCCAAAACCTCCTTTGCCAAACCAACTTTACTCCATCGAAGACTGTCCGAGCCGTCGGCTGCCATTCGGAGGAAACGTCGCATCTGAACGAACTGTTGAATAATAAGGTTTTACTCGTGAATCCAACAAATCATTAGGCATAAAAATAAAAACAGAAAAGTAGAGTCTATAGCAAAAAATTTTACTTGGCCACCAGTTTCATATTTTGGCCAGGCATTATGAAGCCTTAGACTGCGCCCAAGACCTTCTTGATTCCTCATAAGTAATTAATCACTGTTTCATTACTCTGAGTGAAACTTCGTTTGCATATGTAAGAGTTGTTAATAAATATCTTTGGCTATGTGTTATGTTTTCTAATCTGTGGACACAGTTATTCGAAAGTGATAGTACACTAAATTAATTACAGGAACACCCGAGTATACGACGGAAAGTTCAGGAAACTTTTCAATCAATTTTGGAATGGTTTTTTATGACTAGGAGCAAACACGTTCAGCTCAATGCCCCGTCTGGTCAATACAAACATACATTCTTTCACTCCATAACTCTACAATTAAGCCTTGATCTTTGGGCCCACTTAATGGATGCGTATCACCTGACACTGTGAACAGAAGATGTTCAGTATTTTTCATTAGCTTTTAACTGGAACGTTTTCATTAAGAGGTTATTATTCCGATATAACTTCCCGCTGATGATTACTTTGAACTGTCAATATTAGTACAATCAACAATTTATTCTATAGAGTTAAGTCAGTTCCCAACATTGTTGAATACATCCGGAAGATATCTGCCCTCCAGCTTGGAGTCGGAACCTTTGGTGTACAAGTTCAAATTATCTCTTTCCCTCTCACTGACATTACGACCACTGATAGGAAGATTAATCATGGACTATCTCCATCTGCTCCCATTGCACTGGTAGAAAGGATCGCTTTCAATCCATTTGCCGGGTTGCATACAAAACATGCTCGTGTCTGAACATCAGTAGAATTTAATAATTAACTTCTCGGTGACCAGCACGAATTACCCACACTGAAAGAACTTTTCGCACGAAGAAGGAAATTCTGTTGGTGAATACGGCGAACGAATTGAAAATCCTTGTTGAGGTGACTTGAGTAAAACTCAATAAGAAAAGTTCCGATTTTAAAATAAATTTACATTCCCTAACTTCAACCTATTCAGCGGAGTTTTTCGAAAGTTCATTCATCCCCAAAATAGGATTTTCCCTTTTTTCTTCTAAAATATTTATTCATGTTTAAAAAAGAAGAGAATAAACTGTAGCCAAAAGATTTGATTCTCCGTCGGTAGATGAATTCTCTTTTGTCCAAGCAGATATGAGTAACGAGTCTGTGCGCATTTGCAGACGTAATTGAAAAATGATGTTCCCTCATTTCGATATCCCAGTTTCAGAACGGAAATAAATAAATATAGAAATGCTAAAAGCACAGCGGTATTTGTAATTTGTGCAAATGTCCGAGAAACGAGCAATCATCCGCTTCAATCCGTGGTTTGCCTAAACAGGCAAACAGCACGTGTAATGTGGAAACAAACGGTGTCAATAAGTCGGATGGAAGTAAACTGGAGGTTCATTGGAAACACACAGCGTTAATATGGTTTGCAACAAATTTGCCATATTTCATCTTACTTAACAACTAGCACTCAGGACAATTAGTTTAAAAAATTTTATGAAAGGAAGCACACAGTGTGCAGAGCGTCAAAAATCGTTGAATCAGAAAATTATTACAAAATTATGGTTGTTGAGTTGGAGGAGCAAATTACTAATTTGTTAAGGCCATAATTTACTAATATTATTATTATGAGTTGATATACAAATGCATCTGCTACACAAAAGCAAGGACAATTACGTCATAACAGAATACGTGTAAGAGAGTCAAGCATATTTGTTTTTCACAATATACGGGATTCACGATTCTTCTTTGTTGTTTCTACTTTTTAAACCAACGTGGCCTTAGAATTATACAAACTACAAGCTGCTTAATGTCAAAAAATCAGGCAGTCGTCGATTCTGCGCTTTACCAACAGAATTAGAAATAACTTAAATAAATTCGGTGATCATGGCTTGTGTTCTGATAAAAGTCTTCCTATCCTAAAATGAATGTCAAGCCAGCCAGATGAATACTCTCCCAATGCTTCTGATGACAAGATCGGTTTTGTTTAGCTGAAAATATTCCAGATTATTTCATTCACAGCCAACTGTTCCTTGCCTTGAACTCACTTGATTTTTATCTGATTCGCAATCACCGTCCGGCGGCAGCTTTTTGTTAAGCCTCAAACTTTTTAAGCCCATTTAGTTAAAATAGAGAAAAGGCGTTCATCTTGAGATATAAACAGTTCGATGTACTCGCAGTCGCCGACTTGAAACCAGCAAGTTTTGTAGAAAATGCACATAGCGACAACAGCTGAACGAAACAAACTTCCACGAGATAATAATAATACGGTCAATTTCAAGGCAATTAAATTGATTTCGTCATCGTCTTCATTGCACACAAACTTTACCGTACTGCCTGCGTGAATCGAATAGTTGTGGTTCACCATGTTTAATCTCCAACTCAACAATCTGAATCTCCAGCTTCCTATCAGCGGGGTGCTAAATTTCTTAGTCAGTAAGGTTCATAGTTGATGTTAACGGGCAATGTGGTTAATCGCAGTAAGCCGACCCGCCATGCTTATGACATTGACACTTGTTTCGAATGCTCGTGATCTCGTCCTTGTTGCCTCTTTTTAGAATTGATTCTAATACTTTGTCCCCTGGGAAATTTCTTTTTAACACTACTCTTTGTCAACATCACAAAATTTTCTTGGGTACGATTAACAGTATTTTTTTAGACACCTTTCAGCCAATTCGACACAGAATGCGAAGTCGTAGACCTACAAGCAAGCCTACCTCACTGATCAGACATATACTTCTGCTTTTCCTCACTCCATTGTTGAAGTGACCTATACCATACATGCGATGGATGTTGTAAACGCACTGATAAGCTTTCTGTGTTGAGTTGAGCCAATCATTGATAGCTCTTTTCCACATTCTGGCTCGTTCGTTGGCTGAATTCTAGGGGGATTGCAAATAACACAATCTGGTATATTTCTGGTATATAACTGCAACAGGAGAACGAGAGAGCGGTCGGTCGGTCGCTGCTGATTCGCGGGCCATAGGCATGTTGATTTCTGCAGCTTTTCCGCTGGACCTGATCCGGTGCCAATTTATGATGTAGTTTGCTTGCGGTTTTGGTTTGTTCAGACCTCAGCCGCCTCCATAAGGCTGGGCCAGTTTGACTTGGTCAGAAGACTCATACTTGTCTGCTTGTTCAGTACCCTGCAGATTTTATTATGACTGACGGAAGTATGGTTGCGACTAATTGGTTTGCTTACTATGTTAAGATTTTTGCAATAATCAGAACAATATCCTTTTACCTCGTTCAACTGTAATTTTGACCAGGCAGTTTCCCATTTTTGAAGAGATTTCATTGCAGTGATGTTCAACCTCACTTAGTTGAACTTGGTGAGTTATTTTTACTATGCAGAGTTTGAGGAAGTTTCTAGTTAATTCCGGTTAACAATTTATTTCATATCTCTTTATCTAAATGTCACTAAAGAACGAGTATTGCTGTGCAGTTTTATGCAGTATGGCTCTGTTTAGCTAAGTAGTGTAAGTTCATTTTACATATGCATGTTGAAGATTTATTCAGACTTTGTTCGTTTCATTCTGGATCCATTATTTTTGTTCTCATACTAATCACACGTGGCACGATTGTAAAGAAAGCGCCAATAGAAGTCACGTTTAACATGATTTTTGAAGTAGTCAATTCTAGTGACATTAGATGATACAAAACTTCAGATCTTACAAACTAACCGGGTCACAATGTGATATGATGATTTGCTGACTGGTGACGAATTAAGTGTGTCAGGCGGTCAGAGTTTCAAGACATTGATTTCTGTGATAACTTTGGATAGAACAACGAGAAAACTTAAATCAGGTGATGCTATGCAGATTAATTTTTCATTTTACGCTGTTTCCTAAACAGACAGGTTATCTTAACCGTGAGAAGAAACCTCATCTGCGCACAATGCATGCGTTAAGATATCAGAGTGACGAACACGAATTAAATTATGGGACAGGCAGTCGCAAAGACGGAAATGTGAGAATAAAGGCCATAAGGATTTACTTAGCACTTAAACAAACTATGGCATCCAGTAGCCAGTTTATTGTAGGAAAAGCAATACACTTCGGTATGTTTTGCCGAACGCGGAGAACACGCCGTGAACTCTCATTTGGATCAATTTTTTATGGCAATTCGTTGAATTTTAAAGTCAGATTCTTGATTTTCTATTGTCCGTGGTAGCTGGTGAACATTTGATTTTGTGGAATCGTTTAGTTTTTTGTTGTTTATTCGAAATTTGTACGCGGGTGGACTTTTCACTCTCCAAAGTGGCCATCCATCATGACATTCGGAAGTGTGTGGTGATGGCTTTAGTGTTATCGTCATAGCTTCCTGTTTACTCCATTCTAGTTTGTTGTAGTCCCTTTCTGATTAAATTGAGAATCGGATTTATTTGCGCTCTTGGCAGAAAACGAATAATAATTGTGATTTCGAGGGTTGACTGAATGATTACCCTAATATTTACTGAACTCGAACATAATGTTTTTGGTGAGCCTCTAGTAAGCAGTTTTGAACTAATTGCATGCATCATTGACTCTAAACGAAACAAACACCAAGAATGCTGTTCGTAACGTGATGTAAGCAGTGAGTTATTTAATTTTTTGTACTCTTGTGAGTGCGACAGCCATTGAGTTAAAACTCGATCGCCGTCAATTGGTAGTCGCACGGTTTGAGTCTCTTAGTATCTTATTATATATCAGTGTTGAGTGCCTATCAAAACTGTCGCGACTAAGTAGGACACACCTATATTCACAGTTGTAATTGTCATTTGAAATAAATCTTCAATTATAAATGAAAACAAATTTGGTCTGACAGGTTAATGAGTTTTTCCTTTATTTTTAATTCGTCCGTCTAAAACTAGTCGAGCACTGATTAGTAGGAGATTTTGGTTCCCCATATACCATGGACATCACCCACGACTAAACGCAGCTATCGCGGTTCCATAAGTTTTTCCAATCGGCCGCTTTCGAAAAGAAACAACACACTTGATTTTTCTTCTTGTCGGCGCGCGTCAGTGTTGCATATTTCCGCCACAGGTGGGACTAGGCAGGGGTGTGCACTACTGATGAGCTCTAACATGAGTGAACTTTGAGTCTAGTGATTCTCCTCAAAACGGACAGACAGGAAAATCTGTGGAAACACTGATTGTCGGTCAATTCTTTATAAAATTCCGTACGGTCGCACCATCCTCTTACATTTTTCTCCAATAATCAATATGGAAGAGTGCATTGATGAACTAATTTTAAATTATCTGGCGGAATTTCAGGGTGTTTCAAAGTATGCACCTCGACAGTATGGGATGAGTTAAGTAACCATAATAAGATAGTGTATCAATTTAATTGCATCTGTGTGGTGTCCAGAGTATTGATCCAAATACATCTTTCATGCTACAACGTTTTAGCGTACGTTTCTAAATGGATAGTTGATTGTGGTTTGCATGTCAACCGACTTATTCTCCAATACTAACATAAAAAGGGGCAAGATAACGTTTGCTTTTATGGAAATGAGACACTGATTTGACAGAGACGGCGGCTGGTGAATAAGTTAAAAGACGACTGAACCCAGTTACCACATAATTACCCCCACATTTTGGTCAGTGACAAAAGAACATAACGAAAGCGAAAAGATTTGATAACATTCATCAGGTTACTTCTAAATTTTGCTGTGGAAACTGACACAATATTTGAAAAGTTCGCGCTGGATACGAAACTATTAGCATACATTGTAAACTGCGCAAAATCAAAGGGTCCAGTGTGTCTTCATGACCAATTCTCTTGTAGTCTTCGATTGAACTTACAATAGGAGAACTTTGTGACTTACTATATCTGTTATGAAAGTAATGCATAATTTTTGTTAAAAATAAAGCGGCACACACAATGGAACCTAGCCTTGAACTTCTCAGAATTTACGGCTAGTCACTGTCGAATAGAAAAACGGCATTGGAGTCATTTTGTTGCTAGAACTTGCAAGCAGTGCATATTCATCTTCCGGCTGAGATTCAAAATCAGGACAGGCCTCGTGGACTACTGCGAAGCTAGGTTAGACTGAATTGTCACACGCATCTGCTCGTCTCTCAGAAATGCTAGGATTGCTCGATTAACTTTTGAAGACGCATTATGAACTCTTCATTAATTCGAAATTATAGGAAGCACCAAATCTGACGACTGATATTTTCATAGCTGACATCTAGTAAGTAATTTTTTGGTGGACTGAATTCGAGAGCTCTATCAGAAAGAAAACTCACCTAAGGTTTCTTGTCGAAAGGGAACTCTGAGAAGTCTATAGAAATACAAAATCTGCAGTAGTTTGCTAATAACCAATTATTTTTACCAAACTGTTGTGTTACATATCAGCATCTAAAATATCGTCAACAGACTTAATGCCTTTTGTGACATCAGCTTGATGAGACGTCCTAATTTTGGAGTCACCAACTGGAGCCGACAGAAAGGTCGCTTTGTCTTCTCTGAATGCGACAGGACGATACGATAATCATTACACAACAAGGCTGGGCGGTTACATGTGACAGAACAGTCGCACATAATATCAGCTCAATGTCGTCGTGGCTACTGCGACCAAATTTAAACTCAGGTCAGTGCAAAGAGAAGCACCACTGACGTAATCTACGACGATTAATTTCAGGTTACAGTGTTACTTTTCTAAAGCGGTCTGTATGAATCCAGGAGACCGACCCGTTGTAAAAGCTGCTTTGTTTGTACTAACCAAAATGTTCTGGTGTTCAGCAACATATCAGCCTGTCAAACGTTCGTGAAAAGCATGAATTTGCAATGTGCAACATTCCAAAGGCATTGGTGTTATCAGACAGCACAGTTTTAGTCAAACGCATTCTGCTGAACATTTTGGTACAGCTTGGAGATGGTCCTTCAACTCTGTTTATGGTTTAAGTGGTATCAAACTTGGTTAATGGACTCAGACGTTAAACCACTTGATAAATGTGTCACTCATCTAGCATTTTTCAAAGTCACTAGCAGAGTGAATAACATTAAAATTGTCATCCGTATAAGATACTTCTAGCTTTTGGAATAGAAAATAAAAACTATACTTCATTCAGTGTGTTGCCATAATTTTAGGACCACCAATCTATGCTACTTCGTGCTCCCGTGATAAGACTGTAGATGTTCACAGACCGTTTCCGTCTAAAATTTGGGTGTTCCAGATATCGTTAGTTTGAAGTCACTCAGACAGCAAGCAATTCCACAAGCATGGTGTTCAGAGGTTAATTCCTTACTTAAACTACGATAGACTAATTTTAATCCAAAAACACAGCAAAAGGTGAGTATAACGTCTGATTCAGAATGTTCTTTACCTTTAGGAACTAAGCGCAATTCATATCAGTTGATGTCTGAAGATGTGTAACAATCGTTAGTAAAAAACATTCTGGTCAGTTTTCTTATTAAAGTCAAATCGGGCTCACTAAAACACTTCAGAATCTTGAAAATTATCAGTATTACTGCGAACGATATATTTCTAACATTATTTTTGAACGGATGACCGCTTTATATTTTCTAACGTGTGATGCGTATTAAAGCAAGCTGACAGTGTGGCTTTCACGTGCAGTTCAGCAGTAGAAAGCAATCAACATGTCAATGCGATAACAGACTGCAGCTTTGGTAAGCATAAACGAAAATCCAGTCTAAGGTGCACTGTGTGTGACTGGTTGCTATAACTTGATTTCAAAAAGTTTGCATGATGCATTCACACCTACTGCTCCATCCGTATAGTCGACGGATTACGAATGTTATACGGTATTTCTTGCAATTTTTTGCATGTTCAGCTCACTGTACATGGAACGCAATGTCTAATTATCCAAACCCTTTATCCTGATAAAAGATACTCGAAATAGGTACAGCTCGTTAACTAATAAGTACGTAGTTCGGTTGCAATGATTCATCTGAAATCTTGGAAACGAACGAGGGATGTTCAGATGATGTTGTTTTTAGATGCTAAGGAATGTTGTGTTCAAATGATTGGCTAATTATCCACTTCCTAATTACTCACAGGTTTACATTCCTACTGCTAATTGTGATATGCCTTTGGGGTACAATTATTTAATCATCTGCGTTTGAATATATCAAATCTCTTGCTTCTAACTTAGCATGCATATTTTTAGAGTAAACAATTTTCCGACTTCCGTTGGCTGCATAGAAATTTCAAAGATGTATTTCGGTGTTAAAATTAAGTATCACTGGCTAGCGAAGTTGATGTATCTTTGTAATCAGAAGAAAGGAAATCCCGAACTTCCACTCACAGGTTAAACTCTTGAAACTTATGGCATGGTTGCTTTTATTCATTCTTGTAAAAGGTAGCGAGACAACCGTTTAAGTAATGTGATGAAACGATCATCAAAGTTGCTCTACATCATTTCGCTTTATCACTCTTTGTTTTCACGTAACCGTTCGCGTAATGACCAGCTTGTGCCACGATGTTTTTCTTATGTATTTTGATGACTCGGATAGAAACTTATTCATTTTGTTGCTTTGAGCCGTAATACAACTGTTTTAACGTTGTATCCATAATTTCATACATTAACTAATAACATGCTGTTACGATACTTTGGACACGTTCACAAGACAGTAAGTAGTTGGTACTCTATGACCAGTGGTATAAGTATTTCGGATATTGCGTATTTTGCTGATCAATACGGCACATTGCTGGTTGCCTATGTCATAATCATTTGTATATGATTAACACGATCATTTAGCAGCAAAACGTCTGCTGGAGTTTCAAATTTTCCCTATCTCAACAGTGACGCAAACGCATTGATAGCAGGTCCAACTAATACAAAATTTTCCATGTTTGTGACGAGTCATATGTTGTGTGAACTGTGAAGATTTCTGTTATTCTAACAGTTTTCAATTTACACCGAAGTCTGGCAGATTAGTCATGTGAAAGAACATATCTCATTCATGTTCACTTTTTGGGCAAAAACGCCCACTGATATTTTAATTCTAAGTCCAGACACATGGGAAATCTCTCGCAAAGTTATCCCGTACGACACTGCTCTGGGTCAACTGTTTATCAAAAAGCAGTTAGCCTCTTGAAGCAAGAATAATGTTCTCAGTTGAGGTGAGAGTCCTGAATGTTGATCACTCATTCTCAGTACTCAGTCATCTCACGCTTATTCCGTTTCGACAGCTTTCACACTGCACATACAATATGTCAACATCAAAACTGAATAAGTAGCTGAATTAAAACGTCTTATAAGTCATGTTTTGTGCGCGTTTTATGTAGGCTTTCCTATCGGTGGTTTCCGAGTGGAGTTAGTTGACATCTGCTGAAAGTTTCCGCATTTTATCAGCTGAGATTTCGGTGGCCAAGCGTTTTCCAAAAGAGTGAGAAACTTTCTGAAAATAGACAGAACTACACAATGGTGATACACAAAATTGTCCACAAATACGGTTCAGTTTACAAACGATCGGTTCAGTCGTGCGAACTAACATCAGACTTTCGACAGCAAAACTAACCGTTCATTTCATGGCAGTCTTTTTATCAAAACAAAACTCTAGCCATGAGATAAATTCCAAACGTGATGAAGGTTAACACGTTTGTTTATTTAAGTTAAACAGACCTTTTGAACCTTCGTGTCTCTAATACCATCTACCGCTACCACCTGTAATCACCTGCTCAGACCTTCGTACAAACAAATCTGTAATAAATTTGGCTTTCTTGCTAAAATGAAGGAAAGTTTGCTCAGTTTAATTGATTTTTTTAATTTGACTAAAGTTACCGTGAATGTAGCGCTATTACGCTCTAAATAATTAAAAACTGAAATTGATACACGCGATTAGTACGATAACAAGTAAATGAGAATGCATTAACTAGCAATGAAATAACTTGTGATAAACTATCGTAGGCCTAAAGAACGACATCCTGATCAAGCTTCATCGTAAGATCTTCAGAAAACGATTATATTTTTTTGGACTCGGACATAAATCTTTACTGCAAGCAAACACCAACAACGGGCCAATGAAATAAAAATGGAACTCTTCTATACTGATGAAACACCGCAGGTTTCACTTTTGTTGTTCGATTTCTTCAATTTTCAAAAATGTTCAGATTTGTCGCACTGTTTGTGAAAAATAAATCAAACTAACGCTAGTGATAAATTAAAATCATAGACAATAAGTGCTGGCTGTTTTATATTCTCAATGATCATGAGTGATTTTGCGAGTGCTTCGCTCTCAATGATATTGTGAACAATGCCTCTGTCGTTTAAAACAGCGCCGCTCAGATACATGAGGAACGAAAGTGTTATGTCGTAATAAAACTTGGCATGTTATTTCGTGAGTGGTAATTGTCACGTTTGTGTGGTCCGCCTTAAATCTTGTCGGCAGTTCCAGTTTATAGGGTTGTTAATCATTCAGGCGAATCAGCAAAACCCAATCATCCACAGTTAACGGATAACAAATTTAATTGCCTCCTCAGTAAAAGTGTTGGCTCAGTTACAATGGAAATTTGGTTGGCTTCCTATCACTAATGTTGACACGAGTTACTCAGTGGTTGAAGAACCACTTTATTTAATCTAGTGGGATAAAAATTGTAATATTTGCTTCCATAAAATGCACACTCATTCTCAGAATACACAGGTCATCGGTTAGCGATATAAAATTTGGTGTCAATAGTCATGAGAGAAACTGAAACGGTAAAAGTCGTCGATGCTGGTGATAGCAAAGATGATAAGAAAACGAACATTGTGTTGCCGTTCCCTCGGTCACTGTTCGAGTGTTACCAGAACACTCTGTGTTATCAGTTTGAAGACTGAATAGAATATATGTAAACCACAGCATTTACGTTTTTATGAAGCGCACATTCAACTTTAGCCATACAAAAGGAAATAACACAAAAAGTTTCAAATGTAAACGAACCATAACTTTTCGTCGGAACTGAATTCTACTCAGTCACATACCTACTATGGGTTTGAAAGGCTTTACGATTGAATGTCATGCAGAACCTACTCAGTCCATTTATAGTGATCACTGATGAAACATTCAAAATAGGTTCTTTTGAGAGAAATTCACCTGGAAGAAATATTCTGCTCCACGAAACACTTTCATGGAGAAGGTAGTTTTTTGTCTAAGATGTTATGCACGGAAACTGTTTTATCATTCCTACCAAGGGAGAGATAGTGGAATAAATAATAATTTGTTAAACCAATTCTAGCTTCTCTGTTTACTAAACCCAAGGTGGGACACTATGACGTCTGTTTATTACCACTCGCCATACTGGTACGCTAAAATGTAGTCCACCCCAGACTTAGGCACTCAGTTTACTAAACATTCGGCAACAGATTTGATCGATCAGCAAATGCGGAGGATATGAAAGATTTCCCACCACAACCGGTCTCCCGGAAGTTCTTGACCAAAGCGACACAATCACAACGTTTGTCAAAGATTCTTCAAGCGGTAAACAGTGAAAAGAAAATTTTACATTCAATATGTTTAGCCTTATAATACAGTGAGTCCACTAGAACTGAGTCCGTGCGGCATCAATTTCTCCCCTGCAAACTGTGATTCTTAATCTGAGCGTGTGACTGAAAATAATAGTGACCAAAAAAGTTCTTTCGTCAGTTAAGAGTTCTCAAGTCTGAATCGTGGTTTTCCTTTTCTCGTTTAAATTGTAGGAACTTGAATACACCCTAGCCAAGGTGTTCCCATGAGGTTGGATAACACCAAGTACTTAAAACTGTTTTACTAATTCTTCTACCTACATTCTGTAGTTGGAACAGCATGCAGATGCTGGTATTGTTCATCTCAGTTTCTCACATATTATAGTTTTGCAGTGGTCGTACGATCGTCAAAATGTGCCAGAGTCGCTATACGGTAGACCTTCTTTTGGAGAGTCCGCATCATGTTATTATACTGAAACATCATTATCGACTACAAGTCGGTGACTACTTTGACGGTTTAGAACTAACAATTGTTTCATTGTGATAGTTCTGTTGACTAACCTTTCTGAGTTAAATTATTCTTTTTGCAAAAAAACCACGTCTTCGTGAGAACCACTACGGCTTTTATCGAAAAGCTTTTCTTTGCTTGGGGTAATACTACAGCTTCCTTTGATCTGGACGTGACGGGAAACTGTTTAATGCGTTCAGCATTTCAAAAATGCTTACAAACAAGCATCGCCAGTGTGTTTTTAAATACGTACGTTAAACATTTGGTTAACATTGAGAGGCAACAAGTCATTCTCGAGAGCACGGAGAAAAGCCATCATTTGGACACACAAACAGCTGTGGTCATTGAATGTTAAATTAGACAATGAGAATTTTGGTGGGACGATTACGTTGCGCATCAATATGTTTTTCTTCACTAACAATGCATGCCTTTCCTACATCGTTTTTAGGCTGTCTATTCCAAGTTTGTCCAAACCATAAACTCAGAGTAGTCTAACAAATGCGTTTGACGAAACAGACGAAGTTTCTCTGAGTGTCAAATTTTAACTGTTTTTAAAATCCCAGGAGAGATGCCCATCACAACTACCGCTCACGAACAGAGTGGCCGTGGCACCTCGACCCAGTGGATTAAGCGGTCTGTCCCAACTGCTCCATTAAGATTGACCAGGTACGTATCATGCAGATCTGTTGGTTGAGATGTTTATAAGTTATTGCGTTCACTCTTGACTGCCTTATATGCATTCGTTTCTGTTAGACTGAGATAGTTAAAGAAAGCTAGATGTAGTGAGATATTGGTCGTTGATTAACACTGCTGGGGTGTTGAATATTCCCAATGTGTACAGAATGCGGTAAACTGTTGGAACCTTGGAATCCAGCAGACCTTTAGTGAACAGATGAGCAAAAATTGGTAGATTGATGGAAGCGAACAAACGGTACTGTCTGTTATAGTGAGAGCATATTTGTATCAGTTTGGGTTAGTTAGTCATTCGAGACTCATTGTTCTGAGAATAAAACTTCCGACATTTCCAATTTTAATAGACTTAGTCAGTCACGTTCATTGCATTCTTGACAGGGTTGAGGAAATATGACCAGCTTTCATATTGTTAAGGAGGACTTGGCTGTGCTCAGGTTATCATACACGTTTACATACATACGGAACTGACCTACCTTGAGCATCACGCACCCGATATAACTAATTGTTTGGTTTGTCACGACTGTTTCCGGGACAACGTACTTTGTCGTAACATACATTCATTGAGGAATGACGGACACTAAGTAAAGCGTATGTCGTTCTAACTTAAAGTTTGACTTTCAAGATAAGCGTGTAACACAAGGAAATTGAGCTCTTAAAGAGGAAGAAATAATGGATTTTGATTTTGAAAGTATTCTGAAAGATAAACAATACCATATTCTTCTGAACTTATTCAGATAATTGTTGAGATGAACGTGTTGATTGCAATATAGGTACTAGAAACAAGGCTGAAAATTGCTGTACATACACTAGTCAGTTTGTTGCTGTGATTCTGCACCTTCTAACATTTTCACCAGCATGCCCGTCACGATCTGTTTGGTGTCTTTACTAGAGTTTTTATTTCAACCGCCTAGAATAAATTCAAATCCACTAATGATTCAAGCTAAGGTGTTGCTTTGGGATTAGTAAGCAACCTCCTAGCAGAGAAATTATGCTTAATGATATCTTCCAAGTTACCTCTGGGGCGTGTGTTTAGTCATCAACATAAACCTTGATTAATTGATTTGTAAACTGATATTTGAAAACCGCAATCTGTGTAGGCAAAAATCAGTCGTCAGTTTGAATAAGATATCATGCAATTTTCGTTGAGGTTGATCTCTGTTACGGTCACTGGTTGACAATATTCTGCCCTTTTTTAGTGACAATCGTTGTTGTGTTCACCAGTGTGGCTTGTGAAGTTCACTAGTCACTATGCTACTCTGGACAGTACTAGTCACTTATGTCCTTCAGCTGCATAAAATACCCAGCCAGAGAATGTTTTATAGCTTGAGCGTAATAGATATCTTTTTCGGAAGGCATTCGCAACTAGTACTAGAAACCAGTGGATCAGCAGTAGTATTGTTTGAACTTTATCTACGCACTCGGGCCCTGCCCTTATTCAAGAATACGCGATTTACTAGTGCCTCGGCAATACTTTTTGGAACCCTGATTGCCAAAAAATAGTGACCAACCAGTGTAAGTGACATTATTTTAAAAACTGGCATCACTTTTCAATAGTGGCAAATTATGCGTAATTGTTTTTGTCCTGCACTTCTGTTAGAAAACTCAAGAAGCATTTTCTCTGTCGTTTAAAAGTTGCCCGCTGAAGTTCAAACAAACAGGCCATTCAATCTTCTTGCCTTGTTGATGCACTGAATTTGTTCTTTGAGAATAAATATTGTAATATGATTAATCTGAATTTCAAACTAATTATTCAAGCTGGCCACCAGTGTCTCTCGAGAACCATATAAATTATTCGGAAGCTCAAATTCAAAACAAATCTGGCCACAATTCCACACTCACTAGCACAAGTGGACAGGTCGTTCGGAACGACAGATAATTCTGAGATACCCACTGCGGGAAGTAAAACCAGTTCTAACTTGTTTCAACTTATCACCTCATCTGTTTCTAATGGGAAATATCTCGTGAGGAAAACGACCCCTTGTGTGCTATTTCTGAGGAAACTAATGATTTGTTACCGCAAATTCAAACGGATTCAAACAACAGCTTGGTTGGTACATTCTCAAAGAAGGTAGCAAACATTTTTTGTGATAGCTCTAATTTTTCCCGAACTAATCGGTGATGCTGTTAGCCAGCTATAATACATATTGTGTTAAAACGTTATTGAGTTTTTATTACGCCGTGGTTAGGTTTTCCTCAACCCTTTCAAATTTTTGCTGCACAAGCAACTCCATAATTACTGAAAGACCGTGAAAGAATTTGAATCAACAGAAACAATTCAGTAAGCTTCACGGAACCTTTGTAACCTAAATACCAAGGTCTGCAACTATTGCAATACCTAATATGAACTTCATCTGACAGAGAAGCTTCTTAATACTATCCCACACAATGCTGTTCTAGTCTTCCATAACACCGGGTTGATTTCCAGATTCTCGAATCTAATTTTAAGCTGAGACTCAAAGTCCAGTATTCGTTGCACAGCCGTTCATCGTTGATTATACATCTTCGATTTGATGAAATATGCACTACTCATGTCTGGTGGTTACTTGCGTCCGGACAAATGTTTTAGTTTTTTCAAGACAATTTCAAGAAAATTTGAATGCTATCTTCACTAGAGCTAGCAAACAGCATGCGGTTTTTTTGTCAAGACCGAGTGTTGAACTAGGATCACTTTTTCTCGAGGTAGTTACTCTGAGTACTGTACTATTCGGTTCGTGATAAACATATTGATCAAAGATTCATCCAAATTCCCACTGTTAGGTTATTGGTTGAGTGCTTTTTCCTTAAAGGAATTTGTGAACGTAAACAATTTGGCTGAAACAGAATTGGTATCAATTTTCACGCTTATTTAATCGTAGCTGAAGTTGAAAAAATCTGTTTCCGATCTGCACTCTTGCCAGTCAACAGAAACTACGAATTTCTCAATACATTCCCGCAATTCCCGCACACTCTGTGATAAAAACCGTTCATTTGCCAAAGGACTTCAACGACCACTGATCACACGACAAGTCACACCTAACCTCTGAAAGTGGTTTGCTCGATTGTGAATTTGTGACAAACGAGCAACAAAACAAACAAACTAGAGAAAACATTCCACTACCTTTAGTTTGGATTTCAAACAATCAATTAATCACTCAGTCAGTGCCTTCTTCAGTTTTGTTTATGTAGAAAGTCAGCATCAAAAATGCCATGTAGCTTTTGTAACTTGGTAATAAAAACCGTATGGGGAATGCATTTATGCTAATCAAATGGCACACACGCCATAAACTGATTGTTGAAAACTGGAGTATTTCATTTGTGGAGAACTATCTTGTAGGTCTCTAGATTATCCATAGAACTTACCAGTAGTTTTTTGAGTTATCTCAAGGTATGCCTTATCAAGTGTGAACAAAAATCTTACGTCTAGATGGAACAACCATTGGCGTTTTCACCAAATGTTTTGTTGAATCATTCTGCCAGTAACATTCCTTCAGAAATAACCTAACTTGGTTATTCCTTCATACTGAAAAATTCCGCAATTCATCGAGTGTTCTAATTTTTGTTTTCAATTTGACAAACAAGGGTAACGCGTCAGAATGGTGCTTTGTTGGAATCTCAAACGGTGGTATGGTTCAATGTTGTCTTGCTAATTGGTGTGATTTTCTCTGAAGAAACATCTCGTACATTCTGATCACACATGAGCATGTAATTAATCAAGTCGAACTTCCACGGGGCGGAAGTCTGAGCTTGAGGGAATGAAAAGACGGACACTAAACTGGAAATCAAAATTTTGGGAACGCTGACTATGAGGTTAGACGAAGCGTCAACACAAGTTGGTTTTGAATGGATGGGGTTGTTAACTCTTTGTTTATTGAAATTCCTCCTCATGAAACGGTTGGTAGCATTCGCGAATTTACTATGAGCAACAGCACACCCTTTACCATCTTGGTGTGTGAATTGAAGGCATTGCTACTTTTATGTACGCATAATGTAAGGTTTAAGTTCCAGAACTGAGGTTCTCGCAAAATGGTTAAAGTAGAATCGACATTATGCGGAAGCTTGCCAAAACCGATGTTGTACCATCGCTACGTAGAGGATATTCTAACCATATCCAATAGTTCAAATGACTGTGATATGTCATTTTCAGAACTGAACCTAGCTCACCTGAGCATCTGACAGCCGCTGTACTCAAGACTTATGACGTCACAAATCTATGTATAGTGCAGCCGACAACAATTCTGCTAGTTTTCAAGTTGACCATCACACATTTGATCGCAGCCTTCGCAGCCAGCCGGTGTCTTTCGAAAAGAAGCACTAGACTCGAGTTTCGCTCTCATTAGAGCTCATTAGTAGTGCATATCCTTGCCACGACCGGGATTTGAACTCTGCTAGTCTCTGAGGCTATGAATACAGAGTCTAATTCTGTCACATTCCATTGTCCACAAAAATATTCGTGTAACTGCATTGCGAGGTGATTAGGGAGGACAAACTGGCAACAAACGGTTTAAAACTCAGTTAAACACCACAGGCGCGCGTACAAATGCTGATGGATGGCACCCAGCACAACCAGTTGAGAGGCCTGTCTTCGAAACACGACACAGTTAAAGTTCTTGTTGCTATATCGTTGATTTTTTGTAGCAACCTGAAACCCATACTCCAGTGGGCTGAGGCTTTAGTGTCAAATGTCATAGTTCCTCTTCGGTGTTGAAAAAAGATTTTTGTTGACGCTCCAGCTAATCTGGTAGTCGGCATTTCCACAATTTTGATTTCCACTCACTGTGTTCATCTGTTTAAGCCCTTAAGGCATGACTTTAGCCGTTTGGGTAGTTGTCTCGTTTAAGATTGGAAAACCATATAAACTGCCTCTGCTCATTGTCCCAAACAAGTTTATCGACAAAACACTGTTTTAAATGACCATTCCATGTTTTCAGATGGTTAAAAAGTTTTTACAGGGATGTCCAAAGCAAGCGTACACTGAAACGTTTTGAGTCGAAGTGAAAGCAAATTATGGTGAATTCAAAACAGAAAATTACGTCCACGAGACGGTGGATTTGAGCCGCTCTAGAATGTTTAGTCAGAAGAAATCAGTTATTTACTAGTTTTTAGTAGTACGAGTTAGGATTTCCTATGCACAAGTTTATTCCAGACTCTGTTATCACATATTGAAAGCAGGAAGGCAAAGTGACTGCGATATTCTGCCTCAATAATCAGGTAGACAAATCTGTGACCCTTAGTACAAATTGCTCCGTTTTTGTGCACCATAACATAACATTCAACATAGTGTGCTTAACTACAAGTAGCGAAATATCGTGAATCACTGAAAGTGACTGACATTGCAAACTGGTTTCAACAACGCAAGTGTGCAGATTTGTCAAGTTCTGTACAAGTTGCGGAAGCTTTGCAGATTTAATGATTCACACATTTCTTTTTAAATAGGAATCAAGTTTTATTTGGGAAGAAAGTCATTTTCCTATTCACTTCCAACTGATGGATGCAAGTTTGATTTGAAACTAAGTTTCCAGTTCTCTTGTTATTGTTTCACTTACTTGTGTAATATTTTTCTTTGCCGGTTATTAGTCTACAGAGTGTAGTTGTATTTTTCCAGTCTATTGAGGCTAGAGAGCGATAATGAGCTTATATGTCCTTGTATGCTTTCTCAAACGAATAGTGCATTTAATTGTACAATTTTAGAAGATAAACAAACCCTCCAACTGTGAGTGCAAAGCAATTCTGAGAACAACGAACACGAGGATGCAACAACAACAAACATTTTTAGGAGGTTGTAGCAGCAAGTCAATAAAACTCACGAAAACGGGTTGACAAACAGTCGAAAGAGCCAACAGACAAACAGAGCTTTTGTTCTTTAAGCGTTCAATATTGGAACAGATTTTTGAACACCTCACTTTGGTCGACGATGATCGCCTAGTTTATTAGGGAGTTTCCCAGTGGACAAACTGTAACTGGGGAGTGGCCGTGTTGCATCTACTCATACACACTTAAAGTTGAAGTTCGAGCGATTGACCTTCATTTGCCCGTTCTTGTTCAACAAACGGCGCTCTACTAATGGGTGACCAAATGGGTTCCGCTGCACTTTGTGAAAGGAACCTGAAATAGCGGTCCAAAGTTACAAAAAAGTGTTTGCCGCTCATACTCGTAGAAGTTTTGCATATGCACAAAGCCATTTTGAAAGAACTAACCCAGACTGTTGCTTTGGCTAAGCCGTACAGAGTATTACGTAGCATCTCTTACGTTGTACTTCGTGTCTTCTGGTTGAGAGCCGGGCTTGTAAGCAGCTTTATTACCAATCTCACGATATTGGTGACCAACTAATCTTAGTGAAAAAGTCAACCGCAATATTGCGTGAGTGGTGCAGCATTTGCTGAATAACTCCGAGAAGAAAGTGATCGGAGCTGCTGTTGCTGACTTCAGTCGACCGTCATATGATTGCTGATCGCCAAACAGGTTCCAATCAGGATTTGCAGTGGCCGATTATCGTTAAACGCATTTGGCACGTTCACCGATTCTGAATGTAAAACATTGATTAACCAGGAATTTATGAGGTGACATTCTAACGTTTTCGACACGCAATGGAAGGGGATAGTTTATGGTCGTTTCTAGACAACAATGAGATGATAATTTGAATAAATGTTAAACCCTTTCCTCAAACGAAGGTGAATGTAGATGGGATAGATGATTTCATTCATGGCGTAAATTGATGCGACCAGTCTGTAGTACATTAACTAATAATTGACGTTATGGATTCTCCAGTTCACAAAAGAATTTTGCTCGATCAATCAGGTGAACAGGAAGCCAAACAGATGGATTCGGTGCAAAATGTAGCACCGTGTAAAAACCTTTAGAGTACGTAAATTGACAGTAAATATTTTGCCACACGGGCTATCACCTACCTTCGTAACTATTTTTTGACAAATGAGAAAACATCAGGATAATCAAGTTGAAAAATTTCATCTCTCGAAATAAAATGTAGATATGCCTTTTCCTAGTGATTATTATTAATAAAGCATGTTCGCCTTTACGGCAACCAGTGTTTTGGTGCCAACTTACGAATGAACAACTAAAAAGGCAATTAGTTCATACTTTCAAGCTGCCGAGTACTTCTACTACGATAGATTGTTGTGAACCAGTAGTTCGAATACACGCGACGGGCAGTCTCTAAAAGATTTTCAGCAACCAGGCGAGAGGATTTGTATGAATGCCAGTGGAACAAAGAGATCGACTGACACAGACTGTGTGCAGGACACACCGTAATATCAGTTCTCTTTCGCGCCATACAGTCAACGCAGTGGTGTTTAAATCCATGAAACAAAGTCAAAATGTTTAAGTACAGCCTCATTTCAGCGAAACGAGGAGTTTTCTACTGACATTAACTTCGTTTGCTTCAGTCTTATAGTTGGTTCTCTATATAGTTTTATCGATTGGCTGGTATGTACAATGCAGCACACAGTACCCTGAATAGCGTCGGCTGAGGAATCACTGCTATGTTGACATAATCTTTACAAACGTTGTTTGGTTTACTTCTTCTATTAGCGATTCTACGGGGAAATAGTTCAATGGCAGTATGTTACTGAGCGTCTTGTCGTCTTTAACATTTAAGTCCAGAGCCGAGCTCGGAAGGATCAGATTTCGGTCAGAATTTGTTGTGGGCAAGTGGTTTGGAGATCATGACTATTGCTGACTGCTTGTTTAGATGAGAAGGAGAGTAACCGTGTTGAATGCTTCCGTTTGCTTCGTGTATGAGCAAAATTTAAGAAAGTGTCACAAACTCTTTAACATCGACCTGCATCCAGCAAATGAGATTGAACAGAACCAGTCTCATCAACGGTTGTTGAAGATACTTGTTATTGCCGTCCACTGCTATAACGCCGCAGCAAAGCCCTGTTTATGTCAAGTGCTGCGTCCGTGGCACAAAATTGTCACTAAACCCACGTTTAATATGACCTTCGGACACAACGCCAGAAAGCCTCCCTAAACCTTTGTGTTGGAAGTAAAAATTTGCACGTCAATTGTGTAAATAGTACGGGTGTTTCTGGCAGTCAGTAGACACTGATTTTACTAGTACGAACCAAATCACAAAATCTGCGTGATTGCTTAAAAAGAAAGATTATCACATAAGGGCTATACATATAAAGTTGTGACCAGCAATGTCACATGTATACTGTTACAACTTAGAATTGAATGACGAAGAAAATGAGGGGTTGAATTTCACGCGCTGCAAGTTTGAACTTCAGGCGTTTTGCTGAGATCCGTTTTGCCAACTAACCACTGAGCAGGTCTATGGTAAGGTTAATTAATTACAAAAATACCACGTCATATAACACACTGCAAGTAGTACGCACTCCGACAATCTACCGAGTAAAAATGTTTTGTTACCGTCTGTTTCAGGTTGACAGTACAACTGTTCTATTAAAAATTTGCAAGGAATTAGAACAGGGAAATTTTTGTTGATTTGTTTCTCCACCAGCTACCCAGTTTAATTGAAAGCCAAAAAGTCAAATTTATTTTTGTTACGTAAATTTCTGCGTTCCTCAGTAAAATGCTGAGTAGTTGGTAAATTATAAATGCACAAATCAGGCATTGTTTTCAAGGCAACTGAGAACCATTCATCGTTTGAGGATCAGATGACTACCTTTCGCTGTTAGAAACAGTGTTCCCATAAATAGAATTCGTTAGTTTAGTTTCAAGTAAGCAATCGTTTTCATAAAATATAACACTGGGTTTTTCAGTAACAACTGAGAGTGTTTGAGCTCGAAAATCAACCCCGTTTCTGTTGGCTTATCTGAAGGCAGAATTTGGTAACAAAACTTTAAGCTTAAGGTGGTATAGGAGACGTTCTAACGCATTTTGTTCGAGACTATTTGCAGTCAGTGTACATTTCAAACAGTAATTTACTGACCACTTCATTCTCTTCGGTTTAAAAAAGTGCGTCATTCTATGTGTCGTGATGTTTCAGTCATATCAGTTAACCGGACAAACGGACTAATTCATCCCACACGAGAAAAAAATAATCGCAAGCTTTCAAAACTGAAGCAGCTTCTGATGGCTCATTCTAGTGTGTGTGACTTGTTGACTCATCTAAGATGACGACAGTTTACCACTTTGCCGTTGCTTTTGACAAGCTACAACCAACCCTTCCAATATATCCTGTTTCACATACTTTCAGTCAAAATCGGAAGCTTTGATATCGTCATCGCCGGTCTTATTCCTAAATATTTTGTGACAATTTATTGAGCGCATAGACTTATTCGCAATCACTCGATTTGTAAACGCGAAATGTATCATATTTTTTCATTAACATTGGCGAGATGAATATATTTTGTGTAATAGTTGACTTTTTAAACAGTTGTAAAAGTCTGATTTAGTTTTGATCATCATCACTAACCGTGTATGAAAACGTTGTTCATAGTAAATCCAAATATCTTGTGTTTGTAGACATTCAGGAAATACGCGTTATGCTTCGCGTATTTTTGCATTTTTTCACAAACTTTTACAGACAGTTGAGCTTGAAAAGTGTTTGTCGTTAGTAAAAAGGTTAGTTTGTTCAACCATTCAAAACAGTAGTATTGCTCAAAAGAAATAAGCAACTTGAGATATTTTTGTTCCATCTCTTCCACAATTAACAGGAGTTGTAGAACAATATTGGTATGCAGGTCCGCTTAGAAATATACAGAGAACTTCTTGCCTCACGACTGCATAGTTTTCAAAAATTATGACAGCTTCATTGATATATCTAATGACGAGAACCTTTCGGAACCACAATTAATCTCATAGGTGTTGTCACTTACCTGGCGCACAGATGTGAGTGTAACGGACTACTCACCATTGAACATAAACTGCAGGATGCATTTGTTTCGAAGCTCAAATTGTGCTTAGAATTATTTCGGCCTACACGTTACTGATGTTTGTCTTGGAAATGATGGCGTAATTTTCCAAACCTCTAGAGAAATAGTATTAAAACATAAATCCGTATTCATTATTTCAGTGCGTTTTATAACATTCCATCGTAGTGAAGCCATTGATTAATTAGGCCTTTTCCGTAGAATAAATACAGGATGATTGAAAACCTTAGCATTGTAGTGACAACCACTGAACAAAAGAAAGTTTAGTTCAACACCAATTATTGTCTGATCAACAATTTCGACTGCCAGTCGTCAAACTTGCCATGTTTACTTCCATAACAAAGTAGTCTTTGCGATAGTGCGTAACACTTGTTGCAAATTTCCACGTGAATGGTTATGCCGAAACAAATACAGTTGGGTTATCGTGGGTCATAATCTGAGGTCACTACCAAGTTTTAAATGGTGGTGTACATGTAACTGTAAACATTTCGAACTGACATTTTCAAGTTTCCAACAGCTCGATAATTTGTTTGAAGTGTTTGCCAATGTATAACTGTTCAACGTGTAACATACATCTCCCTACCTAGAACCAAATTGTGAGTAACAGTTGATTTAAACCCACTGACTGTAGATAACCTGTTTGAGCATGTGTCCTGAAACGCTAAGCCATTGTTACTACAAACTATCCTAGCAGAATTTGGGGCGCAGGGACAAGACAAAAGCGTATCTACCAATCCTTGTCTACTACCTTAGCTAGAAGATACGTGTTGCAGCATTTCAACATATTTTGTTCCTCTTGACACAGATTAGAATAAGTTTTTGATTACGTCTTTTCACAGTGGTATATAAGTATACTGGATAAGCCGGTCCACTCTTTCGACTGTTCACACAAACGCATACACTCTCAGCATTTCACGAAATAAGAGATGAATTGAGATGTTGAGGCGCTCAAACAAGAAAGATTATGAGAAATGGAAGGGATTACTGAAGGAAAAAACTGTCATCACGAAATCAAAATCGCCATTAGGTCCTAAGAAAATTCTGTGCTGTTGGGGGCCAGTGCAATGAATCGCGTGTGTGTAAGAAAAGACAACTTTTGCAGAAAACACTGTATGTTCCACAATGTCACATGGCAAATTTTCTAGGTACCAGTGTGCACCCGGTGGATCATTAACTGATGCTAGATGGTCAAATAAGTAAGTTACTTTTAAACAGAACTGCTCTCCATTCATTGTATGTTTAAATCATAGCAAACGGCAATCGGTAGAAACTTAGAATTTTATTCTGTCAGTATATATATGAAAAGTAGGTTGTAATACAAGTTTTCTATTCAGAAATCTAGCCCAATCTCACAGGTCATTAATACCTATTTCTGCCGGAAGGATTTTTCGACACATTTCAGCGATCGTTATCAATAATACCACGTGACACCAGACGCAAAGAATGTTCCGCTTATTCATTACAATGCACACTTTGTTCATGTTTATAAGCAGTCCGGTGAAACTGTGCCTGAGAAACACATGGACAAGAACACAGTCAAATCCGTTTAGCTTTTCCTATCAACCTCTGAATCTAGACACCAATTCGAAGAGAAGGTTACAAATCAACATATACATCATCAAATAGTTGTCAGCTTGCCAGGCGGCAACACGCTAACTTGTTCCAGAAGACGGTCAAGGCCGCAGAATCAAGTCTAACACAGCTCGTGACTTTGTCATGTACTGCCTAGCTCCAGGTTTAGTTCACTCCGGTGTTACGTTTTCTGTCGGTCACTTTAAACACTTCGAACCCAAACTGGAGTCTGCTTACGCATAACACCGCCCGTGTGTCTTTTGTGGTCAACCTACAAACATCGTTTGATTCAAATATTTTGGGTCAAAACTGGGTTACTTTATCAGATTAATGAATAAGAACAACATTTTAGGCTTGTTCAAGTATTGTAGAATTCCTGTTAATCAAACCTTAAGGTACATCTAGTTAAGCTACTTAGTTATTAATATGGCTGATGAAGTATCACGTGATGCTGCGGGTTATACAAAATTCAAAAGAAGAGCATACTCTTTCTGGGATTGAAATCAAATATGCATCCGACGGTCGTTTTTGGCACAATGGTGATTAAATGCACCAATCATTCATGCGAGCAGAGGTCATTGAGTTCACGCCCAGTGTACAATAGATTCAGATTTATTTGTTTAAATTGTGTGAGAAAAACAAGTGCAGTTCATTTTAATGTAAACGTCAAAAGTCTTACCTGAACATTGTCTCTACAGGCTTGCTCCTGTCCAACTTTGAGAAGTCCGAAATCTTGATCCAGAATCTCCATATCTGTATTGAAACATTGATTTATTTCACAAGTAACAAAGTATGGTAATACGTATAACCAGTCCGAGTTGTTTGTTTTGCTGATATAATTCATATGTATATTGAACACATCTGAACAAGCCAGTTTATTTTGAAATGCATGTTTCACTTCAAGAGGTTCGTAGAGAACATTTAAAAAAATTCACTGTATATGAGCGCGCGTGAATTGCTGAATACTGTTTTTATTAGCCCGTCCACTGAAAGTTTATGTAATCTGATCAAATTTTTAATATGTACATAAACAAGAACACAGGTCTTTGCTCATCACCACGAAAACATTCAGCATTAGTAAATAGGATGCAACAGTGTCAAACTTTGTAACCTTGTAGGTGTCGTTAAATTTTCTGTTTTTCAATGGGTTTTCTTAATAGTGAATTAATGCTTGCTCTCCGAAAACCGGGAGGTTAAAAACAAATATTAGTGGAGAATCACAACTAAGATGAAAGGTTGCCATCATTGTAGGGTTGCTGCTACAATGACTCGTCAGTCTACTACTATACATTGATTGTCACATAAATTCGAGACCCGTTGCAAATTAACTTGTGAGTCCCGAAAGGAATGACTTGACTGATGCTTTCAAATCAGATGGGAAATGTTTTACGGTCTCGAGCAGAGAGCGCTTCCGGGATATTACTGATTAAAGAAAACTATTGTTGGGGATGAATATCCTCTGTTGTAAGTCAAGTTTAAAGTAAAGTGTCCCATTTAGCGCCCGCGAATACTGCAAATCCTTGTCGCGATCTGTTCAATGATGACTAGTTCATATTAACTTAAACTCTTAGGCTCCTACTAAGATAATATATTCACTAACTGCGAATGTTCCCGTGTACTTATTAAGCATATCGTCATAAGCATTTGCGTATCTTTGTTTTACGTCCTTTAATTTCAAGTTACATATCGAAACTTTGTTAACTGATGCAATTCCTTGGGTTGGGAAATTTCAGTAGCGGTCTGCAGAAAAATAAAGAGCACACCATACTAGCGTCCTAGGACTGTATTCACAACTGTTGGCCATTGAAACGTATTGCTTGTGGATCGTTGTGCTGTTGCAAAACTTGCCGCCGTGGAACAAGTGTATAAGATACACCAATAGAAATATGTGAAGTACAGTGTTTGGAGTGATTTCAACGTATACACCAGTTGTGTTCCTTAATCTTTAGAAATGCGTTGTCCAATATCTATGACAGAATGTTGTTAAATTCTATTCCATACGCCTCAAGCTATTTTCATGTTAGCAATTAGCGTCGGTAGCAAATTTCTGTTTGTTTTAGCAAAGATAAAAAGCAATACTGTTCTTGCAACTGCTGCTTAAAGCCTCCAGGCAAGAAATGTGATATGTGGCCGCAGGTATTCTTGTGTCCAATTGTTTCTGACGACCGAAACAGAATTTGGCCAAATATTGTTTGCATGAGATTGAATTTCTCATCGGTGAGTGTGGACGGAATTATAAAGATAATTTATCTGAGAGTTTCGATGAAAATCACCGTAAAAATAAGTGTATATTAAATTACCATCAGTCAGATGGAATTCAGACAGAAAAGTCTTTTGGAAGAAGAATTGAATACTGTTAAAGAAGTCAAGTCAGTATTCGTTGGTGAAATCAAGCAGCATGATTTGGCCATAACTACTGGGTTGTAAAATACGGGTAAACCACACAATAGAAGATTCGAGATCAGTGAACAGGGTGACGAAGCTGCTGAAATATATACTATTCATGGTTTTACTTTTAACGTCGGTCTATTTTTGACTGTTCTAAGATATGAGCATGAGAAAAAATTTTTAACTTTAAAGCAAGAGGTCAGTACCATTGCACTGTAGCTAAAAACTCCAAATCAAATTAACGCGTTGTGTGCAAGATGTATATACACACCGAACCACTGGATTATTTCATACTACTCGAAAATATTGCTTGTTACCTAGAAAAACCCTCATAGAAATCGAAGGGACTCATAGGCCACTACACCGCACACCTCAGTAGTGCTGTAATATTTGTCGTAATATGTTTTTTTACACAATTAAGTTAGACGAATGAACGTTGGTAATTTTGGCGGGAATAAAACTTTTGTCTATTAATGACTATTCCTTGGCTGTTCAACGTTTTAATTACGATTGATGGGAGTTTTCTCGTAAATGAATAACTCACCCTTATGAACATTATCAATCAGCATTGCCAAAGTTAGAGAGTTTATAAACTAATATTTTAATGCACAACAATGATAGTTGTCGCTGTTGATTTTTCATAATATTCTGGTTTAGGTTTTTGTATTCAGACACTTAGTTTACTGCAAGTTTCGATCTAAGGGACTAAACATGTCGATTTGATTCTGGTGGCTTGAAATCTATTGAAACTGTCATTGACCTCTACAGCTATACTCAACAATTTACCGTCAATTTAATGAATATCACGAGTCTTACAAAAAGGTCAATGGAACTAGCTACTGCGCTTTTACCACTAACATGGTTTTAACGGAACGAAACTTTCGACAGGTTGACTTACCAGCAAATTTTCCGCCACCAACTCCAATCACAATAATCGAAATGGGTAAAAAGGAGGTCTATCGGAAATGCAAAACAAGATAGTGCCTTGCTATCATAAATTAAATGAGTAATTGTATGTACACCAATTAACAATAATGGTCGAAATGACTGTGACAATCGACTAGGGTTGGGACTGCATGCTTGCGAATGAAACCTCGAAGAAGGTTCTTGTTTAACAAGAAGTAACACCATTTTTAGCAGGAATCGAAATTTGGCAACTATTTATAAAAGAATTGGTGGTAGATCTTTAAAAGCAACGCTGTTGTGCTATTTACATGGGGCAGAGTGAGTGCCACTCGTACTGTGAATGTCACATGCCAGAATCGACCTGTTATTCGCGCTACCTGACCATACTAAAGAAGCACTAACTCCGTTATAAAATGAGCACGTAATCTGCAGTCAAAAACATGAAAGCGATTTTTAACTTCGGATTATTTCCTGTCAATGTAAAGTAGGTGTTGATTTCCTTTATTGCGCGGTTTGCATTAAAGCTAAAACAACTTACCATTTTTAAAGTCAGTTGATGCACGCTGTTATTTGCAATCTTTTCAGGATTATTTCTTACCAGTGACCGAATCTGTGGATCTCTTGTTCAGTTTTTGGCTAAAGTAGCTCACCCTGCACAGTATGCTCACAAAAATCATATAACTGAAGTAAATGCGAACAAGTTTGGGGAGTGAGTAAGCCGGACGAAACCCTGACCGCTTTGACGTACACTTAAAGGGATTACAGAGGTGTGAGACTCCACCGAACTAATTTTGGACCCAAACCTGTGAAGTGTATAGTTAACTGGCGGCCGCGTTCGCCTACTGTAGTCGCATTACGTTATCTATTAAAGAGTTGAATGCTTGAATGAACGCTTCGGATTTCTAGGCGGAGTTAGGCAATGTGATTTTCTATATGATAATTGCAACGCGGACTATATTTGTTTTGAAACATTGATTTAACAGTCGGTATAGAAATGATTTTGATTCTTGTGATTGCAATAATTGTAAACTGATAACACTTCAGTCTATATCCATCTTGCCCATCTATGTCCATCTTGTCTACTGAATCCACTCCAGAATCACGAGAATAATGTTCGAATTGCTATATCAAACGTGACTGTGCCAGAGATAGTTTTCTGATGTTTCGGTCCGAGCTAACATGAGTTAGGCACAAGTTAAACGCGTCACTTCAATTCATGACTCGTAACATTGCTTGCTGTCAGTGGATTAATGGTAACGTTGTGCTTGCACTAACATGCAATCGTCAGTAAATTTATACTTTAAAGTGGACCACGTGATGATGCCACCACACATAATTGCGACTTGTGCCTGTAACTTGCCGATGTGTTAGAACCAAACGCTATGACTGACTCTCTGAGTAACTAATTTCTATGGTCGTGCGAATATTTACTGCTGACAAACGGAAGAGTTATGTGAGATGGTGCACGGGCTCTAAAAGTCGGACAAAGCTAATACTATGATGATTATATACACGATTCTGTGGCTTTGTTTAGCTCACCATATGCGCGCTAATTGTCCTATTGCAATTCATATGCAATTATCTAATCGCTTCTCCTACTCGGGATATCAGTCTGTTTTTTGACTTTCTTTTGAAAAGAATTCGTAATTTTAGAATGTGGTGAAGCACCGATTTGTTGACCACTGTTGTATCAAAATGGTTATAGCAAAACACAGGATGTTAGTTCCCGTGTACAAGAAATGATCCTCTACCACTCAGCTAACGTCAGCGTAATCCGCGTTTTGGCATACGGAACATGTGACTCCTCTAAAAGTGACTTTGGCATAGCGGTATTGTTTTTTGGTGGCCACGGTTGTTATAACTTTGAACTTGAAGTTCTTCTCTGATTCGGTTGCTTGGACATTTTTATGCGTCTGTTTTCTTTGCACTGTAATTTCATAGAATTACGTGATATCACCCAGATACGTACAGAAACAATGAGTGAGGGGGGTGAGGGCGAATAAGCACTTGTCTCGCTCGTTCAACACAGCAAGTGGTGTTCGTCAGGGCTGTGTGGTCATCGTTCCTCTTAAATTTGTGTCATGTACAACATTGTGAACGAGAGTAATATAGGCGTTCTTCACGGCAACGGGCTTGCTCTAGTGTATTGACGACATTTAGGAGGAATACAAACCATGCCAGACTATGTAAATCACCTGCCTGCTATGCACGCAATATGTTTCACAACTCCAAATAACAAATTAATAATTCGAAAAATGGGGCGTTCACATGCTCATCTTGTTCATTGCACACGGTTCAAGTGAGAATTCGGAAAGTTCTCTGTAATCGACAGCAAACTCTTGTCAGTTAGCAAAACTACTTTTAGGACATCTGCAGCCATAATAGTGCCGCGTTTTGTTTCTGCTCGCACGTCACCTGTAACACCAAAGTAACCTTGGGTTACCTGAAGGTGTACATCGTTTCTGTGCGTTCTAATTTGCTGTGTGAATCGGCCTCATAACCTGTTCGCGAAGGCATGGGCAGAATTACAGCGCTTGGCTGTCGTTGCTGCAAGCAATAATACCACGCAAAATTTTGTGACCGCATGCGCTGTGTAACTGGTACCAGAAAAAGATGTCAAAGTTTGTCATCAGTTGATTAAGGCGGTATTATTTACAAACTCTGTTTGTAGTAATTACTCCGTAAACTGGTCAAGCGTTCATTCTACCTAACATTATTCTCCGAAGCCACGTACAGTTGTGTCAACCCGAAATGGTCGAATAACGAATTGGTAATAAAATATGAAGCCCGTTTTCTTCTGTTGAGTGCGACCAGCATACGTAGCCGGTCCGCTTGGCAGTTGCCTGTTTATTGAGAATCGTTACAGCAGTTTATTGCAGTCATGGCTAGTTTGCATTCAAAACATTGTTTCTGTTTTGCAATGTTTCAACTGCTCCTCTAATTCCATTTTCTCTTCGCTAAAACGGCTTATTCAGCCGTGTCATTTGTCAACGTTGCGGTGAGCGACAGCTTAAGTCACAAAGTATTTTAGTTGTGCTTGTGACCGTTTTACAAAAGAATGAATGTTTCAATGGACTCATGTACACATCAAGAATATAGGAAGTTATGATTTACGCCAGACATACACATTTGACTTTACGGTGGGTTGAGATCGTTCACTACCTACGTTTGCATAGAGCACGCAAGGTTGCTGCAACTAGTACGATAAAAACACGTAGAAACATGCAGATCAGGAAGGAACACACAAGTTGCTCAGCTGTTGGATTCATTGTGATCGGACAAGGGTGGGCGATACCGAAAACATATTACATATAATAAGTATGTTACACATTGGGTGGCGTAATTTGCAATCATTTTTCTGCTTGATGACAATTTTTCTACCATGGTTGATTAGGCTACCGATGTTTTGTGAAAACCATTTTCTTAAAAGTAGCCGCACTGTTAAGAAGCTTGGCAAATTGTTGAGAAATAAAAAGCTGTACAATGTTAACGCAGCCAATGAAAACCAATGGGTCATACGAATTTAAGTACGACTGGTCGACTTTATGATGCACATGGATGTCTGACTGCCTAAGAGAGGTGACTGTTTGGTTCACTGAAACAATTTCCAAATTGTCATCGTTGAACTGAGTCATATGAGGTTCCTGTTGATTTATCTTCAAAATTTAGACTACTCAATCGGAAAACTGATGGCAGTACTTTTGGCAGACGGGATAGGATCCGTGCGACGTTTCTGTTTTCGGAAAGTTATGTAGACCGTTTTTTTAAACCCCAGTGACATAAAACTTGGGCAATTTAATTTGCACGCTTAACGGCGGCAAATGCCAGTAGTTCCGTGTTTGTGCGTATTCATGTGGAAACACTGGCATTCTAATAAAACACGCTCGGAAAAAAAGTTTTTGCCGGGTATAGACAACTATGTGCAGAGAATTATTGCAAAGCATCTGTTGTAAGAAATGCCTCTATTCATCAACCTTAATTCTGACGGTGTTTCAAGGTAGCGCGTGAACAATTCAATGGACATTTTCAAGAAGGTATGTGTATAACTAGAGTCGGTAGTAAACGCTGACCCGATTGTCGGAGAAAACATAGTGTTACTGCCTGAGACACGCACTAAAAAGAGGCAAAAAGCCTGACTATTATCCTGTGTGAAGCAACCGGCTGGTGGCTGTTTACTTCTGCTGATTCATGAGCTTAACAACACAATTGTCATTTGTAGTTCTCGCCTGTAATGGACGTATCGATCCATGATTTTCGGTTGTTCGGCCTCCATTTTTACTTTTTATGTATATAGTTTTCCAAAATCTGGGTGCACTTTTCAGATGACTTAACCATCGTGAAGTATTAGTAATACAGGCCATTGATAAGTGTGTGTGAGTATGTGTAAAAGATAAGAATGCAGTTAAAGCCAGTTTATTACCGCTCTGAAAGGTAATCTATTGAGAGCTTATTATGATTTCGCCAACATGTTAATAACTTGTTCACCTTGATAAACAGATCAGGAATAACACAATGTTACGAGCAAGTTGTAATACTCTATGTTTCAACCACCTCGGGTGGCCTTCCTCGAGAGTTTTGTCACCTTGCTTTAGAAAACCACAGTTACATTTGCAAACCGATAGCGGTTTTGTTTTTAGTCACAGTTCCACTTGTGGTTACTTAAAGGTGATACCAAACATGTTATATTCCTGCGTAAGTTTCACAGGAGAGTTACTGTAATATTCGATGGAGACCGACTTGTGTAGACTCGAGATCGGAACCCGATCGCAATTTAGACTGGAGGTTTTCAGTGTACCGTGTTCATATTTTCACGCTTAGTGATTCTTGAATACCGCATTTTACTTGCTGGTCACCTAAGATGAATGTACTAGCAGCCAAAATCTGAAACGCCTCAGACCGGATGTGAACTATTTGTCGCATTGGTGGAGAGTAGTACTGGCCACCAAGGTGAACTTGATCACTGCCAAAAGCCGTGTTAACTGTGAAATTTCCTCAGGAATTGTTTATTCGAGAATAATATCCAACAACGAAGAAGACTCAGTGTTGTTCTAAGCAAAAGTAGTTGGTTTACTTATAGGTCTGACACACAGAATATTAGTTGAAGGTACATGTTACAATAGTTCCCTACATCACTTACCGCCCGTTGATGACTACTGAAATAAAAATCCCTCCTGGCTGGCATCTTTAATCGACGGGAACCTTAGAGATTACACGTGAGACAATTTGGGAACTACAACAAAGCAAACATACACTACTACCAAGTGGTGAACTAGATTTTCTGTGTAGGATGCATCAACAAAATAACTCATGTTGAATACTACTAATTTCGAAATGTGAGAAAACCTTGAACATACTGATGTGTATAAACGGGCTGGACTGTTTTCAGTTTTATGACAGATTGCATACACACACGACCAGCTAAACCGGAACTTTTGCATACAGTCAGATCTTAATCCTGCACAACCGAACGAATTCATGCTTTATTCATCATTCACAGTCACTCTGCCGTATATTTAAACTGAAACACTGAAAACTGGGAGGTACAGGGTTAGCAACTTATCTAATTTTTGGTTATCCTTAGAGTTGCTGCTCAGAATGTGTTTAACTAACAAGCGTAAACTAGATGGACATTCACCTCACTGATCACGTGATCATTATTTGTGCTTTGCATGATCATTATTCTACATGCCATCGAATTCACCATTGTTATTACTGCCCACTCTGGTGACAATATTCCTGATATAACTGATAGGAATGTCCAAAATGGTTCTGGGTAAACGACCAAAAAAATTTGGAGCAACTTGCAATACAAATATTCATTCCAATTGTGAACAGTCTTAGTACTGGTTCCGCATAAAACTACACCCTATGGTACTATCACTATAGTGGCATAATTTAATGGTTTAGTCTCCTGCTGATTTGTTAATCTGTTTCTGATACTGCGCAACAATCGTTTTTTTAAGAATTTATTTTATGGGCAGTTTCATTTGTTTTGGGAACTATTGCACAACGTTATTTTCATGACACTTTCATATCATTTTAAATAACTGGATAGAAACACCTGTAGAAGGGACAATGGTTTTCATGTGATTTGAGATGAAAATTGTGAATGTCTCAACAAACATTAGGTTTCATCAGTTCAAATGGGCTGATTACTCTCCAGCGCCGTAGTGACTAAGAAGACAATTTCCAGCTGAGCATTTGTAGACAAACGACTTGAATGGTAACATGATTGTTGTTTGTTGATGATATGCTGTTTGATTTAACGGACATTTTCAGAGAGAATGGGAAATTGTCCATCACACAGAGTTGAAGTGGACCCGATTAAGCACTTTCAGGATACTTGAGTGAGAAAGTAAGTTGCATTGAGAAAGTTACGTCAGCCTCACCATCCCATTGCCGATTCTGCTGTAAATCTCTCTTACTTCCAGGAAATCGATAACGCTGCACTTGAGTGAAAGTTGGAAGATCGTGTCGTCGTTTTGAAAAAACAGTTAGAGGACAATATACCACAAATAAGTAACCTATAAGTATCACCCCTTTAAACGCTTACAATTGGCATCCGTGTGATTAATTACTGTTTTGACATCAAGCAGAGGCGACTTGCGAATCTAGAGAACTCATAAATGTTTGAAATTCAGCGTTTAGTTAACTTCGTTTTAACTGACACCACAATGTGATAGAAAACTAACGTACTCTATTTTTACTGACCGTTCGAAAACTGGTTATCGTTTTCAAGCGAAATACTGCCGATTATGAACTCATTTTTTCCTGGAAGAGCGTAGTGAACAAGGATTCGACGGTCAAGTGCAGCTAGACAAGTAATAAGGAATTTGAAGGTTCATGGGAGAGTTTTTCATCCTCCCTGTTGCTTAATGGACTCGGTTTCAGTTCGTTAAGACTTAGCAGACTATGACAAAGTCTAATTTTGCATAAACAGCTCAGACTCGTTCTTATCCATTATCATTCTAGAAACACATCCAAATGACACCTTTTGAAAGCATAGTTGAAATATATATTATGTTTGTTTACAACTGCTTTGTTACATGAACGTTTGCGTGAATTGGTGATTCCTGCAGTGATATTAATCGATCCGAATTGTTGTCGCTTCCACAAAGGTTTGTAACATGTTCATACGGTAGGTCACATAAGTATCGGCGCTCTGCTTGCCAATTTCCTACAAGTCTGCACAGATTCACTGAAAACAATATAACCATTCTCCGCTGGTGATTGTGAAAACATTAATTTTTGTGACAGTTATGATTTACCACAAGCATGCAACTTTCTATAACAATCCAATCTACTGATTATTGTTAGCCGTGACCAATAGTCTAATTAGCAGAGAGAACTGGATGACTTATTTCACGCTAAAGATGGTTTTACCTGGCACATCCACAAAAGCACAAACCAATGAGAATGGGAGTAAGTACTTCAAAGTGAGCCTCATAAGACATTCAGTTTACCAACCCATAGAGTTTGGTTTGACTCATAGTTGACATGCATATTTCATTGAGCTTATGCAACGCTTGTCCCCGGTTGATTCAAAGTATGAACCCACCTGCACTGTGGTTCAGTCTGCCACGTTTGTTTGATTTATTGCATACGTTGTTATTTGTTGATGAGTTAGAATGAACTGAAGCTTGAATAATGTGAATACCGCAAATAAATGCCAGGGCAAAAATGGAAATCCAACTAGGAACAAAACTTGAACTTATTTGAATGGTTTTCAAAATGTTGCCGGTTAACTTTTAAACGTGATATCATCGCCTCATTATGCAGCATGTATAACTTGAACACAAAAGTCAAAGTGATGACAAATAACCACACAAGGTAACAAAAAGCAGTATGCAGCTTTTCAGAAGTTTTGAAACAAGTGCGATTGGCATATACGTTGTGAACATTACTGCCTCCGAAAATCAACAGAAAGCTACTATAAAGCAATCTTAGACCACCATATTCAGAAATAGGACTTGTTCTTTTCTTCCATCTCTTTATTTTCTACAGTTTTTCACCCTTATTTGCCCATATCTACAGGGTCCATGGGCAAACGTTTAAACTGGTTTCACATGACATCTTATCTAAGCCTACAGGCAAAAATTACTGGTTGGTATGTAGAAACATTGAGGTCACACACGAGTTGTATTCAACTTATGATAATATATTTTGTGATTATTTTCAATTCTTCACGCCGGAAGACTTGAGGAGTGGACGGACATCCAATGAATCAAACGTAAATTATTCTATTCAGACAGGAACGTCACATGGGTACGTTCATATAACTGTTGGTCATTTTCGTTTTTGTAACTACTGTTAACAGGTGTAGAATTCACTGAGGTTACTTAGCCTGTCATTATTTCATTAACGGTTTTAAACTAAATCACAGTTACATAACCGCAGATAGTTAACTGCATTTGCCACAATATTGGTTGGATTTTTCCAGGTGAACGGATATGCATGGAGTGATACATTTTACTGCCAACCGAATTTTATCGCATTACGATATAAACTACTAACTATTGAAAACAATGATGAAGAAACTGAAGAAAGTCAAACAGTTTTCTATTTAACATGCATCTAAACACTGAGAGTTGAGGGAACATGTGATACTTCTTCGTTTCGACTTGAATCTAGTCACTTACAGTGCAATACGTACACATCAAGCCAACGTGGACCATCGCACTGGAGCAGAACAGACCTTTTACATAATTTACATAATTTCGTTAAACTACCTAAAACTGGTCAAACAACTGACAGTAACACCAAAGAGTCGACTGTGTAATCGATTACTCTATCTGACACTATTTTATCAGAAGGAGTTCGTACAAACCGTCCACTTTCCTTGGTCAAATGTCGCATCAATAAAATGAACCTCGACTTCTGTGAACTGATTAAGAGTGGATCTCTTAACCACTCATTACACACATCGATGATTCTTTCCGAGTGGCTTACCTCATTTGTTTAGATTATCGTACCATGTTTTAAGGACAAACAGAGGTTTCTTCTGAAATGGTCCACTTTCGTTGAGCATGCATAACTATACAGACTTGGTGAAGAGTGACTGAAAACAACCGTCCCTTACTGCTGTATTTCATTTCATTTAATTCAAATAATTTTCCCGGTTTTCCTCTCCTTAGAGAGTCTGTGCATACTGAACGTCTGTCTTCAGTTGTTCCATTCCTTGACAACAAGATATTGTGTGAGTTTTTAAGTATTTGTCAGGGTGGTGATATTTTTACTTGATCTTAAGGTAACAAATTCACAGTATCAATCAATAGGACCCATACAAACCAGATAATAGGTGACAGTGTTATGGAATGAATAACACGGATTATTGTTAGTATTGTTTATAGTGCATATGCTGTTTCGTACTGCTTTGGTTGCCAACCTATCTTTAACATTAAAACGGTCGTCAAGTAGCGTAAAACACTATTATAAATAGTGATGACATGCTTTTCCAGGTGGTAGGATCGCATTCATTTCTCGACTCTGTAGTAGACAGATTACATCATTTGAATGCCTTGGGATGTCAGAAATCGCACGTATAAACTAAACTTCAAAAGTGCGTCTTTTGTCTTCTTTAAAAAAGTAAATGTTTGGACTGAGAGTTTTAGGTCGGTTGGAGTTTTGTTTCCTCAAAGTTCAGTAACAATATCTATCACTATCAAGACCTGCTGTAAGCAGTTCAACTATTTAAACCCTAAATTGACAAAGGATACCATCGAATTACCAGCACCGTAATCAAAATGCCAAATAGTTTGCTGCGTATCTCTTATCCTGTTAATTCACAAAGAGATGTACGGACCTCCTCGTCAGTCCCACTGCATAAATTCTTGGTCAGGACCTTTTTGTGCTAAATTTTGGTCTTACATGTTTTATGTTCTCCATGTGATAAACATTTCCGTCGGTAAATTTTTGCTGCATTTAATCAAACAATTGATGTCAACGTTTGGGTACCCTGCTGCTCCAAGATCTGATGAAACTCTGAAAAGTTTGTGGCAACGTTTACGTAAAACAGCGTGTTTTCATTGACTTTTTAAACCTGTCTCAGAAAGCTTTTGCCTAAAGGAACTATCATTTTAGCATCCGGAACGCGTTTATTAGTTCTGGGACATTTGTACAAAATCGTGGTCTTTTTCAGCCGAATTTTTATTCAAGCATTTTTTCATGTTATCTGCAGTTGTTTACAGTTCACATCTGATGTGATGTGACAAACAGAATGCTACTGGAAATTTTGTCCAAGTAAGAAAGGTTTGTCATTGTAATTTAGCACTCTTTTTGGGTATTTCGTTTGTGGAAGAGTAACAAACATATTCGAGGTCTTTTTCAGTAGAGGATCTTTGCTTCTTAAGCGCCTGCATTCGTCTAGTATTATTCACCGCATGACCCTGTCACACCTGAGTAAAACTTCAACCAAAGTCTTATAAGTGTCCTTGTGGTTTCGACTATTTATTGTTCACACAAACGTTTGAATAAGTTATATATCTTTGGTGTTCCTTATCCATTTTTTATGTGGGTATGTTTCTGCTAATCTCACCTAAAAGTATGCATGCCGAGGTGACAATAATTTCTTACGTAAATTTCGTCAGGTATTTCATATTTTATTCTGCCATAAACATTAGTTTGTTTGCAATTTGGTTAAATAGGTAAACGAGTATAAACAAAAAGCATCCACCGTTCACGTAGTCCAATACGCACCAAAGTTACAACACGTAATAAAACCAGGATAAAGTTGAGTGCAAAACCACGCATTCGATTAACGCAATTTAATTGTATACTATTCACTGGGTCTGATCGCGCACCCTGTCAGGTCGTTTTGGCTAGTTGTTAAATTGTTCAGTTCATAATTTTTATCTCACCGGATATCTAATTCTGAAACTTCCTGGCTACAGCTGGCCCCAAAGCAACGAGTAAAGCAACATGCTCGTGCATGTTTACGACTGTGCCAAGTGAGCAACAAAACTGTCCAGAAGTTCTACACTTGAAATCAATTGCCAACCTATGCTACTGCGATCTATAGAACCTTCTAACCGGTTCACATTCTGTGCAAACTTGTTGCCAAGTTCTTACAACAGGTATTCTTGGCTTCACAATCACAGCGAAGTTGGTTCGCGATCACAGCGAAGTTGGTTCGCGAGTAGTCAACAGTCGTAAGGATGTGATCAACGGGAAATCAAGAACTAACTCAAATGAAAAACAAATCGACTGGGAACGTGGTTGGCGTTCACAACTCAAACACTTACTCTGCACGAACAAACGTGAGGTTTCATCTTACGCCTGAATTCCACCAGACATGATAAATTCACGTAATCTTGTCATATATGGAGCATTCATAGCAAAATCGAACCACATTCTTATCTTGAATTGCTTGATGCCGATTTAATGTTGTTTTTACCGAAAACCAACTTTGTGGACGGGACGCAGACCAACTCGTGGAATTAAACAGTGTATTCAGTTCGGTTCATCCAAATGTTTTAGTGTCTTTCGGGCCTAAACAAGAGAGGAGTTTGATGTTTTGGGATGTTGATTAAAGACTTCACACGTGGGGTTTAATCATCGGATGTTAGCCATTGTGAGCAGGACAGTATGTGAAGATTGTGGAACCACCTTTCTTTGTATAGTGATACATAAAATATTGGCAATGTGTACCGATGGCAAACTACAGGCATAATAGCCACTACCGTATAAAAATTGTCGAGCCGGCTAGTATATGGGTCTTCAATCGGAAGAGGAAATTAACAGCGGTAAAATATCTTTGGCTAGCAGAGTAGCCAGTGAGTTAAATTACACCATGCATTTTTTTCAAGCAGATCATGTAAACGAGCACTCATAGCAGGGTATTTGATTTCAGTTTAAAATCGCCTAAATAATTCAGACTGAACTTACTCTCAGTAAATATTAATTAGCTTTTAACCAGAGTGAAATACAAACGTGTAACAATTGGAGGGACCTCTATATATAACTTTTCTTGCAGTTACAAGGACAATTGCAACGACGAAGAAGAATGAGCTCATGGAACCAGGGTCAGAGAGCACATGTTGACACACGTGCTACTGAGTCATTTCTAACGAGGAGATGATGCTGTCTTCCACTGCAAATCACCTATCTACCACAACCACAGTGCCAATAATGTACATGCCTGTGTTCTAAGTGACAATGAATGATCGCGATGTATAAACTGAGGAGCATCGTAAAAGGTGTTGACCAATCGACGACAAACGGTTTGACTACTGAACTTAGTGGATTTCCTATACCTTTGCTTTTTTTCAGTTGTAAGTACAAGAGAAGTTTGTGGTTTTGTTTTCATTCCGGTCGCAAATATTCGGCAGATGAAATCTTATGAAAAGAATGTGTATAATGGTTTTGGTTTCTGGTTACCACGACTCGCGTCAGCAAACGAGACCATCAACAGACTTCAGAAACTTGACTTCCTGTGACCGACTTTAATGATGTATTTTTTGTAACACTAATTCTGGTATTTATTCAAAACAAATCGTGCGAATTTGGTGAATGAAACTAATCCAAAGGTTGCCCAATTTATTGTACTGGCCAAGTGATTCACTAATATTTGTGGTCACTTTGTCATGCACTCTGAGACGAGGTTTGCTAATCTGATCAGAAAATCTCGGCGCGTACACCAAGATTGAGTAACTTCAACGTCCCCATAGATGGCTAATAGAACCAATGAAAAATTAGCGTGATCACTGAAGTGTAAATTAGCTTCAGTTGACATTAAATGACAAGGAATTTCGTTTCACACATGAGCAGTTCAGACCAATCGACAACAGTGAGAGAAGAGGGATAAGTCTGAATAGGTGACTTCATTTTGTTTGTAAATTGTCCAAAATAAACAATTGTGACTACAAAGTACGCTGTTGCAGACGGTCAAAATCTGATGATAAGTAGTTGCCTGCGTGTGATCAATGATTCGATTTCGCTTCGGAATAGAATTTATGCCAATCATTGAAAAATAAGCTGCCGTAGCGGCATTCATCTTTAGAAAGTATTAAACAGTTTGGGTGCTTATAACTTCACCCGGAAAATAAATTCGATATCATCGTAATTAGAACGATTACCGCACATCTATTTAAAAACCAGGTTGACACAAACTGCTCTCCAGTTACACCTTCTGGTAGATTGTGTAGTCAGATGAATTTCTCCAAAGGTCCTCTATCGAAATAAGGTAATAATCACANGATGGAACACACTACCATTTGTTAGTCATTAAGGAACATAGATCGGCAGCTTGTTACTCGTAAACAGTTGACTGATACGATGAGAGCGAAACAACTAAGCTCAAAATTTATCGTAAAATATTGTCGGTAGTTTTGTAACAGACAACAACTCATCAGCCGAGTCACTAAACTGTACAAGATGTACAGACAGTTCTGTAAGAGAAATAGCGTTCACAATAGATCAGTTAAGTCAGTCTAAGATGCATATGTACGAGATATATATGCATGTGATTAGCAACATTGACAAGTAAGCCTGTAGCACACAACGCATAACGTACAAGAACGACTATTCGTCCACAATTACGAAGAGTCCAAATGCAGTTGTAGTTTCACCTGTCAAACATTACGAAACAGTTGTCAAGCTGATCGGATGTTGGCGTGTAGTCTGGACAAGCGTTGCCCATGCATTTCAGCGCTGTTCATCTAATATATCCGGCCCTATTAAATCATTTTATTCTGCAGGGCTTTAGGTAACTGACATACTATCACTGACAGTAGGAAGACCTATGCGCAAACATCGACGACGCAGCTAACCAATTTCAGCTGCTGGGAATTAACATGCGTTGAGGGAAACATTTACGGCATGGCTTATTGTAGTGACTGTTTTTAGATCGCTGCACAAATGATTAGACGATTGTAGTTTTTGAACATTCTCCAGATTAGCGGAACAGCAACTCACATTACATCCATTTATGACAATGGACGTTGGGACGCTGCACAATTCATACAATTAAACGTGCATGAATAGATCGCGTTGTCAAACCATAAGTAACCAGTGACGTTGAATGAAATCTAACTGGATTGTCTTACAGGATAGAGTGACAAAACTGAAAAGACCTAATTGCTTCTCAGGTTATTTGGAAATAGAGCGTTTACTTTTGTTCGAGGTAACTGAACGGCTGGGGTTTTTTACTGTGAACAGCTATGCGGGATTAAAACCCCTACGATTATCTTTCAGACAAACAGGCCAGTTTATGCAATACTACGCTAGTCGTGTAATCCTAGTGATTAACCCGACCAACTTAACACCATCCGTAATGCGTTGGCAACTTCAACACACCAAACATCGTTTGCGTGTATATCGTCACAATGTAAGTGAGGTTCGATGGACTTCATTGCCATGGTTTGCACTGGGAATGACAGATGTGTTTACATGGACCATGCTTTCTAGGTATCTTGATGTCTCTAACGAGTTTGATTCACATTACAACCGGACACCAAGCATCCCACAATGAATCCGAACAACTGGCTATGATACGTGTCATAGGCATGACTAATATATAGACCTTGTCAGCTTACCTCAATTACGGCCTTTTTCGTCTCGATCCAATCGTCCATACTACCGTTTGTGAGAATTAGAAGGACGTAGTAATTTTCCGTGTCTTTGCTACGCTTGGCGGTACTGTAACAAAATGGTTTAACAAGATAGAGAGAAAAAACGGTGAATTACAGAGCATGGTACAGGGCATGGGGCGTAATGTACAACACATGGGACATACTTGTGTAGTGGGGACGAACGATCGTATTGTACCGCTCACAATACTACTATTCAGCAGTAAGACACGAGCATGGTATCTGACATCGAAAATGTCGCAGGGGAAATACAAGAAGAAGCATTGGAGTGCAGCATCGTATGACATGGTTCTTGGTACATAAAGGAGCTGAGCATTGGTGTCCATAGCAACCTTGGCGTTCTTAAACTAATGCCGTGCGCAGATGAGTGTTTCTGTTTGATGTCATTTTGAAGCGCCTAACCCATGTATTGGTTTTTCGAATGAGCAAACCTTGAGACATCCGAGATCCTTGTTCACAGCATTTGTACGGCTAACTATTTTGCACTTATTACATAAAATCACATGCGTCCAATAAGATGCATAGTATGTACACAGTTGTGGTTGAATATTCTAACTACTTCCGACAATATTATACATTGCTATTTTGGGCATGTAAAAGGCACCACAGCTTATGGAACCCTTGATCATTCTAAATGATTGTCACGTAGGGTACTTCCCATTCTCTTGAAATCAATCAACAAGGTTTTGTGGCTAAATTATTCCAAAAACTATCACTTATGCGGTTTTATACTATTCATAACACTGGCTGGGGTTTCGAACCTGACCGGATGATATCCCATTCGTTGTGTGCACGTTGACGCAGCACGAACGGTTCAGTTGCATCTGATAAAATGATTGATCTCTCTGTCCGTTGCTTAAGGCAAACAAAACTACCGGTCAAAAGTATCCAAAGTGAACAGTGTTGTTGGTGGTCTTACATGATGCTCTGCATAAAACTGGATTAGGCTGACGTTAAAGTTGTCGCGGCAGTGAGCATTTATGTGTACCAGTTATTCGTTCTGGTGTGTTTCGTCCCTTAGTTGAACTAATACATGAACTCACCGATCACACCGCAACCTACCCTTCTCCGATTACAACGGTGACGACGAGCGAGTTCGTAGTTTTTGGTATTCAATCTTAAAATCGAAATCTCTCATGGTCTGTTTGTATTGGGAAGTCTTTAATCTAATGTTACTTACGATTATGAGATGAACTCTACTGTAACATAGCCGGTGTGGACTAAGAAGACACTTCTCATTTCAACTTCACACACTACGAAATTGAGGCATCCTTGACATTTAAAATGGAATCTTGAGGGAAAAGAGGTTACTGAATCTAGACATCTTACGTGGTAGTAACGGGAGTCGATAAGACGAACCAGCAAAATCAGTTCCGTAGACAGCAGTACTATTATGGCATTTCCAAATTTAACGTCAGTTCCTTGGGAATGAGAGAAATGTTTGCTGTGAAGTACGACGCCGAAAGTTTGGTAAGCGACTGATATGTGTGTCATGTGAATGATTCCGTTCACTTTTGCCGTCTTGGCCTGGTGGTTACTGGGACGTAAAGGGCTCACAATCGGTGATGCTTGTCAATTATCGAGGCTCGATTGTTACTAAGTTGTGTTTAGGTTAGACTATGAAATCATTTACTTATGCAGCTAGCTTTCTACTATGTTCTCACGAATGTGGCAGTACTGATTAGAGCTGACAAGCGATGGCAGTTGCTTTACAGCAAGACACACACAAGACTAAAGTGGGCATGTGGTATATGCTGTTGATGATCAATCTGAGGTTTTGGTCGGTCAGCTTCATACAGTCAGCAACGTTAGAAACCAAATGTATGATAAATTATAGCTTTGAGGATGTAGGTTTTGCAGACTTTTTAATAAGTTTGTCAAACCGTTCGATATAAGTCACAGGTTGAACTTTCGTCCGAATTAGCAGTAACGCAATTCATTGTATAATCGACCGGCACATAGCCTGGCAAGAACGCAGTGTGTGCATGAGTTCAGTACTCTGGATTCATCGATCTAGGAAAAACTGTTGTCTGTCTGTTAAGTAAGTGATAGTTTGACATCAAATATCCTGTTTGTTCGAAAAGGACCCAGATAATATTCAAAGCATAACCACTACATCCGGCAAACTGTTGAAACAGATAAATTAGGGCAAAGTTATTTGATTTTAGACTGATGAGGTTGGATTTCGTCAAGACTTGCGTCAAGGCTTAATAGGTATGTTTGTACTTTCGAGACCTGATCGGTTGTAAATAATGAAAATGTTCATTATCTACTACTGGGGAAGCGGTGTGTTGAAGTCAGCAACCACAGAATGAGCTCTTAATGAAAATGTACACAACATCGAGACAACTTCGACTGTGGACGTAACTTTAAATGGTAAAAGTCTTTGTGGCACGAAAGAGGTAATTAGAGCTTTCAATCATGTAGGCGCTAATAAATCTGTTGGTTGCCGTCGATTGCCTAAATTTACAGGGGTACCGAATAAAGCTCCAATATACATCCAGCTACGTTGATGTTTCCGTGTGAATAGGACCAGATGCCGTCCATCAGTTTTTGTTGCAAACTAGACATTTATACGGCCGTGCTTTGGCCCCTTTGGATAATGTTCATCGTAAGGGTAGGCAGTTGTTAGTTCTTAATCATATGTATCACACTGTAGCTACTTGAGTATTCAGTCGCTCTCTAACCTGATTGCTTATGGTACTAGAGAGAAGACTTTTCCACTAAGGAGTGGACGCTTCTGAAATAAGTGATCATGCGCGGATATTTCATCGATACCCAGTCTGTCATAAAGAGAAAACGGGTAACTCATTGATATGGAAAATATCCCATTATTATGTAAGATGTCGTACAGCCGTTTGGGTAGTGCTTAGCAAGTACCGTGTTTCATACACAGTTATTTAGTAGTTTACTAAATAAATAACAATCGACGAAAGCAATTTCTGATAGTCACAGTGAGATTAATGGAAGTGTATTTATTTAATCTGTGCTCGTTGTCCAGGTTTTCTTTGAGTGGACACAGCTTCAACATCATCAAAATTATATTTAGGAAGGGCTACCAGTTGTCATAGATAAATGGCGAGATAACAAAACACCACAAACTTGAAGGCTACAAATAATTCAGTGGATAGAAAACCAAACAAAGTCTCCAATCTAACACTCGTTCACACTTCGAAAGATAAAATTTGAAGGGAGTGATTTGAATTTATGCGAAACTAAAAGCGCCATGCTACCAACGTTTTGGGATGACCCGAGACACCTCCCGAATGAACACTGTTGGCTTAGAAGGAATATCGTGAAGTGACACATTGTATTCTTTCTAGAGGGATTTTAAATCTAGCCAATGACTTATGAGCTCCTCAGGGGGTAATCCCTTAGTAGTACTACGTTCCCCAAGAGGAGTCATGGTAACGGACGACAGTCACATCCTTAAGGGAGCGGCTCTTTTTTCGGCTGGATACTTTAGCACATAACTAGGGTGTTCATGTCAGTAACAGGATGAGGTGAGTGTAGATTGGTTAGACTTGGCCCAAAACTAGAGGGACGTACAAATACGGCCTCACTTCAGAACACAGCGCAGTTAAAAATGACGGGTGTAAAGCTCGTGGAGCTACGTTTCAGGTGATCGTTTCTTTAATAGTACTGAAAAAGACAAGCGGCAACGTAGATGAAGTAGCTATTACTTTTAACAAGCTGAGTCATTAACTAAGCTGTTAGGGCAGATGAATGGAGCGAATCTGTAAATAAAGCTATGGATGCTTGAGAAATGTAGTTGACTTCATTAACTAAGTCGTATTAAATAAGTTGTTTCGCGAATTGACTGACTATTTTTCAAATACATTTGTACATTGGGAACAGTGGTGGTGTTGTTTGTAGCTCGGGTTGATGGTTTTGGTATTGATATGTTCGCCGAGCTTGGCATTTAGGTTGCAAACTTTTCATCACTGATGATGTCACCTCGCCTGGTGATGAAACGTTTGCAACCTAAATGCCAAGCTCGGCGAACATATCAATACCAAAACATTTGTACATGCTCGACATTACGAGCGGTTGACATCTTATAAGTACCTGTGTAAACCGTTCTGCAAAATACCACGAGTTTTTGGAACGGAGCAGAGCAAAGTAAGCAATCGTTCTCTCAGAATATTCTGCAAACTTGTGGACAGCAACTGACACGCTGAAGAGCACAAACTCCTGTGAACACTACACTTTGTTAGTCGGTGCTAGACTGTAAAAATTTAGTTGATCGTTGGAAGTTCCACTTCATTCTTGCTTCGTAGCCGCGCAACAGTTTGTATGGATCGTACAAGTGATCAGTGAATAATTGAGTTACAAACAAACAAAACTTTTCAGTAAATACTGTTAAACGAACATTAGGGGAAGAGGTCCTATCTTCATTGTTAATCAGTGAAGGTAATGTTAGGCTCATGAATAGGGACTATTATTTTTTATTGCAAATAGCACGGAATTGTCCGCAGCCCCATGATTACGCCCAGAAACAACGTTTGACTAATCGGACCGTTGAAGAAAAAGGCGCTAAAAAGGGATCCTCTATGTGCCATTTAGTTTCGTTTCATACGTATGTAGTTTCAGGTGTCCTGAGAAATGTTGATAAGCTAGTGTGTCCGAGCGTTTCGGAAGTCTGCTATCTATCCACTGCAATTACCTCAGAATTAACAGTGTACGAATTTAAATCCCAGTCCTCAGAATGTTCCACTGCTCTGGTAAGCAAACGTACTCGAAAAATCTCAGTAAAACACGTTCGTTAGTAAAAACATGTAGCGCAGTGCCTTCACGAGAATTCACTGTTTTTCAATTCGATAACACCCCAAACGTGCACTGTCCAACAGTATCCCATCTCGTTTGCAAATGAAAGTGACTCAGTGAAATTCGTTAGGTATAGCTGAAATTAAATGAACACAAGCTGTTTCTAAGATTCACAGATTCTACATTACATATGCTACGAAACAGCCCATTTTCCTCCGAGTCATCTTCCTCTATATATTCATTTCGATGGCCATTAGAGGAGCAAAAGCAACCTCTTGCTGTGACAAATAATTTAATTACTAATGTGTTTTTTGATCACCGCGGTCAAAAGGAACAGAAAACCAATTTTCTGGAGGATTAGCATTTCTAATCAGTCGATTTGTGTGTTGGTAAAACAACGGTAACCGGGCGCAAATTCAAATTAGAAGTGCTGCTGATGTGATTTCCCTGTTGTGTTTAATTACCACTCACAACTGCTGGTCAATCTCCCTGAATAATTTTTTTTTCTGCAGTTGATCAGTCAAATTTTTCTTTCCAACGTTGCATCGTAGTACTCGAATGAACGATTGCCTGATACTATTCTGGTATTCAGAATGAAGTTATCCGTGGCAACACTATGTCTTCGGTCTGGCTTCAATAGGCGAAGGTATCACAGCGTTACCAGTAAATGTAGTCGACAACAATTTATGCCTGACTAATCAAGCCGACGAGAAACGTTACTAGATAGGCTGGTAGATAAATTAATAACTGCGCAGTCCTATATCAACCCATGATGCTAACTCCAAGTGGAACCTGAAAGTAAATCGATCCGACAACCTTTGTATCGAAAACGAAAGATTTTGCCTACACTATGTATGCATACAATTCCGTTCTCATAACTACTACTTTTGACGAAGCGATCATTACGATCGTAATAAAATCTGCTCATATTGTCTAGCTAATGATTTCGGTAGAAAATATTTTCATAGATCTAGTGAGTGGTGAACCTTTTCACAAACAGACTTGATCATACATTAGTCAGCAGCTAGTTTCACCAATTTTCAGCCACCGCACCATGATATTTGTTAGCCTAGGTCTTAGAAAATGACGAACCAAATTGGATTGCGTCCTGTTCTAGAGTAACACGAGTGAGCCACTAAAACTATGGAAATGAATTTGTTAATTGTTTGGATCTTATGAAGAAAAAACTACAACTTGATCAGAAAAACAATATTCCGATAGGAGGGAGAACGGTGGTTATGTTATCTGCTTAAACAGCTGAATAAAGCGTTTTCATTGTGTAATCCTTTCGTAAAACAAACAGTCCAAAACTGTGCTGAACGAATGGCAAGCAGGGACAAAACAGACAACGATCAGTGTAGTATGGTAGCACAAGATAACACGATTCTGCTAGTCACCAGAAATGTGTGGTTAGACCAACACAGTCGTAATGCTAAGTAGCTAATCTTGCAGAAAGCTTAATAGATTGAAAGAATGTGCGTGCATCCATGATAACTGAGTAATGCCATTAAACTTAGTGTGCATAAAATACAACATTCTCTGCGAACAGCTTCGTTTGGGGAGTGGCCAATTGACCTTCGCTCATTTTTCCGTCTATTGATTGTTACCATTTTCTCCGCTTGTTTACAGCTGAAGACTCATGAACTTGCACACACAAACAGAATCAGTTTGTTGAGAGTCTGGGGAAGATCTCCACCCGGGGTGTTCACGTGAAGAGATCTGTAAATTCGACTGACACTTGTGTATATGCCAGTCTAATAGTTACTAATCGTGAACTTATGCTCTGCATTTCGAGGTGGACCATCAATAGCTGGGAAGAAGTTTAGGGTATATGGTGTTCTTCAGTTTCCGGTTCAAGTTTAAGGAATTCCTCACACTTGCTCCTTCTTAATGAATGGGATAAAGTTCGTTGGTACGTGTATAATGATGCACGTGGGGAACTGTGCGCATGTTACCTAATTCTCCCCCAGATTTCTGTAGTCCATCAAACATTGAAGTTCTTCTTTCTGAAGAATAGGTCACTCTTGATCTCGTGATTTACTCCCATACCACTCTTTCAGTACCGTCGAAAAACTTCACCTATTCCCTATGTGCGAAATACAGGTCTGTGCGCTCGGTTCTACGAGAGGATGCACAGTAAAAATTAACTTTCTACCGTGGACTACATTGTGCCATCGTGCACAGTTTTCTACACAGCGTTTGAAGCAGTTTATGATAGAGATTCTGTTGATCCGGACTCGAAGTTAGGCTTGAACCGTCTTTTATTGAACCACCTATCACTACGTTGCATACAGTGGTGGCTGTTTTGCGCAATGATGTTAGTGGAAAAATTGGTTTTCATGATGGGTGTGTCACTATTTTTGATCATGGTGAACAAGAGGCTTTATTACATGAAGTGTCGTTTACCTCGACGTTAATTCGTTCAGCAGAATTTTCCGATCCATCGGAAATTCCGCGGCTCGCCAGATTTGTGGGTTGCTGATGTAAATCAGCAGTGGTAACTTGCCAGCGCTCAGCAATTCATGATCAAAAGACTAAACGACGATAGCCTGAAGAGGCAATCTTGCAGAACACCCTTATTGGCGTGGAACCAAACTAACAGCTTTTTATTGTCTTTATCAATAAAATTACATCCTGCAGGATTGTTGACACTTCAACCAGACAAGGGGTAATCGAAACTTTATGTGTAAATCGAATAGTCCCCTGAATGCTTTCGAAAAATTAACAGACAACAGATCTGTAGGAGATTTCAACTCATCGGCCTTGGCTAAGAAGTGGTGAGTAGTCGGCAGTTTCAACGTCATGATGCGCTTCGAAAGACCATGCAACTCAATAGCTCCTTGGTAACAGTATATCATTTTGACATGCAGTCACCTACTGTAACCAAGTTCCACTGCCGTGAAGCAGTATAGACAGCACCGTGGAGCGGTAAGCAAACAGTCTGATGGCCTGTTTGATGGGCTTTAGTTTTTCCGGACACGTCTTTCAAGACGTCCGAGAGCAAGACTAGCCTTTGTCAGGAGAACTCGCAACTCACGGTCCGCGAACAGATCTCTCAACAAACTGCTACCTAAGTAGCAGAATTCTGCGCAGCTGTCGATGTGAATCTGGAACGCGTATGCAAGAAGAGCATCCGCGCCCGTAGGGGGCTGGATGAAAGAAAGTCTTATCTCTGTTGACATTCAATCCAAACTTGGATTCACGGTCAAGGAAGGCGTGGCAATTTACTGTAATTCGCCATCGCTGTTTGTGAACAGCGCGCGGTCATCTGCGAACAGAAGCATGCATATCTTTAGGTCATGTTGACTGATTGGGGCGTCAAAACTTCGAATAGTCAGCAGGCGTTCATCTATCCGCTAATCAACCTGAACGCATTCTGCGCTGACTTCGTGCACCGTGCATCGGATCAAATATCAGAGAAAAACAAGCTAACATTTTGCCTGAATTTGTTGTCAACCCATAGATTTGAGCATGTACAAGTTGAGCTTATCTAATTAATTTTACCAAACATCTGAACTGCCATCGTGCTTTAAAAAAGTAAGTCTTCCTCTTATCTGCAGATAATAAGCTACAGGGTTATGTCAAACAGAATTCTGGCTAAGAGCGGTACGACTTATCCATATAAATATCCAGCGTACCAATGTATATATCTTGGTTTTGACATACAGGATACACTGCAAACTTGGAGATTGAATCCACAATCGTCTTTATACCAGAGGATATGCTGGGTAAATGAAATCACTAGACCTGTGACGAGTGACTTCTCATCCTTTTTGACCGTCCCAATTGCAGCCAGTATGAACGGGCCATGTGGTGAATTGTAGTTAATTAACTGTTAGAATATACTCAAACGAGTTCAGTTATTCGAATAAACACTGATAAATTCTTATGATTAACTGTGCCATTTTAAAGCAGTCCAAACACGAATGAAGGGTGCTTATTTCCAAGGCAACAAAGCAAGTCAACTGAGGTGGTTGAAAGCCCTGTCCTGGATTTTCATAATTTGAAATCAAATCAATATATTTATTCTGCGGTTAAATATTTAGGTATCAAGCGATCTATTTATTGTTTTGTAAAAAAACCTTACGAGATAGCTGTTTTTTGCCCGAAATAAGATAAACCAAAGACGAAATATAACTAGTTATTGAATCTGCAGCACATCACTTAAAAGACTACTTTTGCCACGTAAATTCTCATGAATGTGCGGAGTGACTAAAGGTTTAGGCCTCAGCCTGTGTCAGTAAAGCGGGTGAAATGGAACCTAATAGATGTCACTGTTACACAACGGGTCAGAAAAGTTAAAAGACACTGTTGGGCGCTTCGTCTGCCAACAGATTTAAAGCGCCCAGATGTTTCGACAGAATGTAATGGGAGATATGTATAAAGAATGATTAAATAATCTCGTGCATTCACTAGGAGGTCTGCAAAATTGGCGATCAGCACAACGGTGAACATGGAGGAGCCCCGGCATACATGAGCCACTAATATGGCTTTTGTGCAAGACATGGCTTTTAATACTTTGCATAAAACTCAATACTTCTTAGTGTAACAATTACAGAGAACAAATGTTTAAGCCACTATAAATTTGAAGAAGTGTACTGTATATAATTATGGCAAGGCAATGTCACAACGTTTAATCGAAGTTTATAGGAACCGACAATACGGCTAATGGGCTGACAGCATTTTATCAGCAAACTTGACACATCCTGTCATCGTTTGCTATGAAAATGTCCTTCCACAAGAGCATTGGCAGAAAGTATTGCGCAAACATTTTGAATGATTCTACATGATTTGATGTGACTTCTCTGACAATATCGACCTCAAGTTTTGTTGAGAACGTGCCTGTTAAATTTGACTTATCGACGGGGGGTAAATGTACAAGTGAATTACAAAAGATGACGTCTGTAAGGCGACGGTATTTTTGTCATTAACTTGAACGTTCAATTGTTACAGTGTTCACATCACCGTGTTGCAGAAAGCAACTACAGTGCTACGCACGACGTATTGGGTTGAAGTTACAGAAATACAAGCGTAAAAATAGCAATTATCTTTTACTCAGAAAGATACTGTAGTCAAAAATGAACATGTGAATGACTCCCTTTTTTACTTGAGAAAAAATAAAGTGTATCTGTGTGGACCAGACACCCACTGTTAATGCTATAGTGATAACTATGAAAAATAAAGCATTGGTTGACCGCTGGCTTAACTCATCCTATTGCCGAAAGCAATCAAAATGTTTCAAGGACGCACTGGTAGGTGAGTGAATTTACTGGCTTCAGGGATGTTCGACTTAGGAAAAGTCATGACAATTCCAAGAGGACCTGTTGAGTTTACCTAGCGTTGGGAATTAAGAAAATCCGTTTTCATCCATACTGAATTACTGGGCAACTGTGAAAAACACTGCCACTGCTCAAATTTCCAGTCTGTTCTCTATTATCTCATTGATACTTCATAGAAATAACTCTAAAATCCCCCTAAAATAAAGTGACAGAAGTTACTGAGGAAGAAACCCGTGAACGCTGGACCTTTGCAAAACTTAAGTCAGTTAACAAAATCAACCGCTCGACCAGACAACACAACAAGGCTGAAAAGTATGATTACGAATTTTGCAGTCTGACCAATGACAAGGGTATTGTTTTGTAACACTACGATTCAGACGTTGCAGTTCTTAGGATATCACAAAGCATTCGAGTCATCATTTTAATCAACGATGCCAGTCTGTCAGCAATTAACATTTCACAGTAGTGTATGAATGGAGAGCGTAAAAGATTTTGAAAAATAGTGTACGAAGGTGCTCCTGCTCAAAAAATTACAAGTTGATTGAAAGCAGTTGCTCTTCTGTTTCTATAACCGGCAATAACTGCAAAGTTATAACGAAAATTATTTCTTCCAAATATTTGCTTGATTAATTAACTGGTCATATACTTGACTTTTTGCAACCGATAGAATGCTGCAGTTTGCTTGATTTGCATATTCCACACCCATTTTCTCGGCCAAATCATCCTATATTGAAAGATGCTCTTTTTTGATAAAACTGGTGTATACAGAAGAAGATCGATCATAGCGTTAATTCACTAGGTCTACATCGTTCTCAAATTCTACTAACTATGCGGTATTTCACATGAAAGTTGTAGTTGGTTGACTGCAATTTTCTTAACTTACACCACGTTTCCGAATATGGTCCATTCAAGCCAAGTTGGATTTTGTTTCTTTCGTTCATTTACACGAAGCAATCTCACATAATGAACTCAGCTATATATATTCAAGAAAACACGCTGTTAATATTTTTAAACCATCCGACGCTTTAACGATGCAGTAACTAATCTTGTTAAGTTGACAGTTAAAGCATTAAAACCAAATGAACGTAAGAACGCTGCTGAGAACAGGAAGTTTTGTAAGAACTACGGGTTTGTTATTCCCAATGTAATTGTCTAGCTTTTTGTAGAATTCCTTGTGAGTCCCACCAAATTTCTGATCCTACATTATTATTACACACTTGTACATTTCAGTTGTTATTAACATGCTTTCTTTAATAATTTCAAAAATTATTGACGGGTGCTAGGTGGTTATTGCCCTAACCACAGTAGTAAACTGTCGTGACTTTTAGATGTGTGATATCTGATACGTTAATAAGCTTTGCTAGGATATTTAATCACTGTTGTTAATCAACGGTTACTCATTGCATTCATGTAGTGGACTTTAGAATAGCCGGTTGAATTAAGTAGTGTTCTTCATTCCGGGGTTTAGCCGGGCAACTAGGGACAATCCACCCAGACTTATAAAACAGATCCCGTGCTTTATATATATCACTAGCGAGACCGGCTAAGAGTAGTTCAACACAGATGCACAATACTTGTGAATTGGAATATAACTCAGCGCAGCTGTTCAGGATGTACAATATAGCAATCCACAAAAAGTGTGTTCAATTATTTAGAGAAAAACCTCTATAAGGCCGTTTAAATATAATGTGGCTGCTGCACTACCCTTTGATGTTTCTCAGACTGCAATGTTATTTTGGACTGAAGATAATGGCAGGGACTTTGTGTAATGCAACTTCTCTAGCAACAGGTTGGCTCACAGTGTCACCTTCAAGTGCTTATAGCACAGATCGCTAATTTTATCGTCTATCACGCTGCGACCAAAATAACGACTAACCAGCGAATCAGTCACTACGAATAGACAAGCAGTGGAATCAGTATATTGGTTATTTATCAACCTTCTACCATTGGACCAATCGTATTGCAGCTCGTGATATTACGTGTGCTTCTTCCGTAAAACAGCGATGGAATCTCAACTCTGTGCTGATGTTGTTGCCATTTAAACTTCCGTTTCTTCATTACTGTTGCCTAGACTGTAATTTGGAGTCTAAATGAGAAACTAAGGACAACTACAAGTCCACAGTTCTGAGACCTGTAATATGTCATGAACGACAACTTGTACAATGGTTTATTTATATCGTGAGGTGTACACTTTTCGCGATAAACCAGTTATTTTTCCCAGTCGCGTTGACAATGATCCCGGAGGATTCCACTTTTCTGCTTTCTCCACACAACTAACAGCTTGGCCTTGTTTACCCTAAACTTCCGACCAAGTGTTTTTGATGTCCGAGCTGACAAACGTCTTTCGCAAGGTGATATACTCTGCTCCATCAGCTAAAATACGGTCCACGGAATTCAAATAACTATTCAATAACAACGCTAATCCGTAGGTCACCATTAGTCTACTGTGTTCACAAAATCAGTGTTTAAGTGCCTAGACCACAACAACACCTTCTGCATGCTGTGGATACAGTTGACCTGTTTTCGGCTGAGTTTGTAACAGCACTATTCTGAATCTATTGGTCGTTTATCAGGCAGGGCCTACGATCCAAGGTGTGTAAATAAAAAAATGTGAATATCTGGCGACCTTATAGACCACGTCTAGCTCAACAGAACGACGATCAAGCGAAATACACAAACTACCACCTATGCAGTCTTCAAAGCCTAACGGTGTGAGGACTGTCATTCCTTCACGGTGAACTGGTGACGCAGGAAAATTAACACACCGCAGTTTTGGGTAATTTCTCAGACTTGTTGTCTTTCAGATAGCGTACCTCACATTACAGAGGATGACGTACTGATGGACGTTGTCGACTTTCAATGAGGGAATCGAACCAAATTACATCCAGAACTGTGGTCTGAGAGTGTATCTGAGAATGGTTTGTCAAACTTATTAAATTTCCATTGAAGTCTAGTGGAACAGAGGTCCCTTGATAGATTTCCTTCAAGAATTCCCCTACAAACAAGCGAATCGTACTCTTTCATTCTGTGAACGGAAGAGTAGTTGTTTCCTAAAATAGCTCTCGATTGAGATTCACGAATGACGGACGATATTGTTTTAATCCTGATCTGTCAGGTACAGTGCTAATAGCTCATTTTGACAAAAGAATCTTTCAACAGGTGGAAAAAAATCAGAGACAAAAAGGAAACGTCAGTAGAGTTTCTACCACTGTCACCCGAGGTAGCATTTCAAATCTATTTTCATTTTGTAACAAAATCAGCTGAAAGAATCACTATTCACCAAATCAATAAACTTCAACAAGTTAAATGAATCTCGGCCAATTTTCCCCACTGATTTTGCCTCTTCAGACCTTATTGTAGTTCGAATGGTTGAATTTGAAGTAGATTGTTTACGTGTTCATTAACTGGATATGGTAATCGTCACAGAAACCGCGGCCAAATGTTAAACTATGCCAAGCGCAATATGGATCAATGTTTATGCTAGTAAGTTTCCAGGCGTTCGTATCGGAAATGAAAGAAATACATATACAGTTTCAACATACCAATTATCAGTAAGTTCACTGACTTCGACACATTATGGGCAACGGTGATCATGACTACTAGTTAGGTTTAGAATCTAACGCAGATGCCGCTTAGTGTCTTGTTGTTTCGTTGCGAAATCAAGGCAGAAAAGGTCTGTAGAACACAAGAAAACGTACTGGTGAGAAAAAAATTCATCTGTCTTGTTCCCAGACACATGGATTGGCAAAAACTTTCAGTTAACTGTTCTCATAGAAAGAGGACATGCAAAGATGGAAACGGGAATGCTTTGAAGTAATAAATTACAATAATTTGTAATCAGAAGAGTTGCCTCTCTGCATGGTGAATGGGCGTAATCCAAGTGGCTAATCAAGGTTGATGGTTTTCACATGGTCTGTCGATCTTTCTAGGGGTGCAATTCAGTTAAGTCGAGCCGTGAACTGTCGCTATGCTCACGAAAGATAATTTCTGTCTGCTTGTTTAGTATGGATGATTTTGATGGTCACAGTCAATAAATGAGATCATCTGTTTGATACCAACCTTTCCAAAGGAAACCGAATCGCACGTTTATTAAGTAGGTGAGTGTGGGAATATGGAATAACTAGTGACTTTTACCATATTTTTGAAGGAACTCACTAAATATCCTGCTAGGCATCGACTTTGTCGCAGTACTTCATTGTGATTTTATAAATTTTTTAATGGCCTAACTGTACTCCTGGGCCGTCTATTATATACGGATAACTTAAAAGACAGTGAATACTGCTTAGTTCAGACTAGTAAAAATTGTTACGTTAATTTAGGTTGTTCTGCGACACTGTGTTAACCACTGCAAAGCATTCTGCGGAGTGCATTTTACGAAATAACAAAGGGGTTAATAATTCGGACGAGACTGCTGCCAACAGTTGAAGCAACTAGCACAATGTTACCTGTAGGCTTCAACCGTTAGTTTTTCCTTCAGTGACAACTGTAACTGGTGAATTGTTAAACCACTCTTGCTTCACAATGGACAACCAGATGAGTAGACGGTTCACACGGCGTTAATGATGTACAGGCTTAGCAACCACACGAAAACCACTCCATTTAGGCTGAATGTGGGATGTCTAGTGAGATTGCAATTACTCTGATGGAGAACCTGCGTGTGCCAACAGGTGGCATCGTGTTCTGCTGACATTTTTAAATGATTATAGGTTCGTTCCGTTGGAAATTAAACGTGACTTATCCAGTGCCCCCATCGCACATGCAGAGTTGCAATGAAGCCCGCAGGTTCGTTTATCCCACCCTGTTTGCAAAAGTCCTATGTAAAGACTAACAGTTGCGCTATCTCGAAACATGGCTTAAAGTTTTATCTTGTTAGTATAACAATAAGAAGTACGCTACAAAGATATTAGGGTGGTAGGTCACGTTTATTAGTAATGTGTTTGAAGTGAATGATTCGTTAGGTCGTTAACTTAACCACACAGTTACTTTATATCGGCGACAGTTTACATTCGAATACCATTCGATATTGCAACTGAAACGAAAACCGTCGGCTTTAGTGGGCCGTCAGGCGTGTAATTCTTGAAGCTGTCCTATACCGTTGTTTTACTAGTCGCCCGCTGTCAGTTAGCCTGAATACTATCCACAGACTGTGAAAGGTCCACGCCTGTATCCCACTGTCTTTACTGTTGTGTAGCGGAATAGATGAATAGTAGGGCAAGAATTTAGTGCAAAGGGATCAATGAATATCTTCCAGCTGGGCTTGGGACTGTTTCTCTCAAGTGTATCGACAGCACGAGCCATGCCCGTCTAGTCGAAACTGGCCACTGGGGTGATCTCACTGGTGCTCCACTTGTAATCTACGGACTCCAGATCAACCATTCCAACGTAGTCAAAAAAAGGAATGCTGGTCACTGCTTGATCAAATAATTCAGTTTCACAAAAATGTATTGTGATCTTGACCAATTTCATCAATATAAATATCTGCAGTTTGTAGCATGGTTTTCCGAAATCATCCATAGTTTTTACCTTTAGTGATGTGCAGAGCAAGTTTAGTAACTTTTCACTAATTGTCCGTGATTTTTGACTTCGAAATTTTTATCAGACCCTTTACTTCTGAAGTATATTGCCTACAGCGATGGCCAATCCGTTGCATACTACTTAAATATCATACGGATCTTTAGGTGTAAATTTTATCCATCGATCCGCTGGCTACTTACCTTTGTGCAACGCAAGCGTGAGCAGAATGATCACTTTAATAACAACCGAATAAGTAAAACTACACGACTGTTAATTAATCCTCAACGAGATTGCACATACTCCTCTGACATGCTTTTTGTACCGAGGAAAACTTTATTTGCCGGAAACTCAGATTGTTATAATAGGACACTTTCCTTAAATGGATGCCACCCGTGTATCTAAGACTAATCAGCGGTGATCCACAACTCTAACGTTCACAGTATTTCTGCTCAGATGACGATCTGTTACGGAGTCATTTCTGCTCTAATCATCACAATGCTACACGAATGATTATTAACCGGCAGTTAAGCAAAATAATGAGAAATAAGGCACCTCGTAAGAGGACGAATGAAACACGAAGCATCTGTTCATCTTTTGTTCACGCTTTTAAAAGTTTGAACTTCACGTTTCATAAAGTATTGATTCAGAACAGCAAGAACATTGACGATCTTTTCTATTCGGTCAGACTACAGGCGGTGCGAGAATTTTCATGATGGCGTGCGTAGATCTTAAAATACATGCCCGTTTGCGGTTGTTGTCTTGCTTGGAAAACCAATGCAAAAATATCCACAAATATGCTATTACACAAAAAAAGTGAGCAACACAGGATGCGTTCAGTTAAATTTGTTACCAGGACTCCTGATCAAAAAAACAATTTCACATGAGGGCGTAGGTGTGAATTGCTATTATACTGTACTGTTTGGCAGACATTTTTGTGTAATTATTTCTATTAAGTTCGACATGAATTTGTGCTGAGTTTTTGTGAAATATTTGTCAGGGACTAGACAACGATGAAACTGTGAGCTTTATACTTTAGCACATCGATACTGTAGTAAGAACAGTGTTTACTTTCCAACGCATCCGTGAAAAACATGCTTGGATGAGCGCAATCAATTCACATAACTTAGGGAAGTCATAAGTACATAATATTACAGTACCGCGAAAAAGAAAACTCGTAAACATAAGAAGTATATTGCGGTTAAAGAGGATTGTGGCTTGAAAAAGTTTGAAAAGACATGTCCCTCAAGATTTTTCCAAGAATTTATGTTGTTGCAGTTGTTTACAATTTACAGGTTTGTGACTGAACTAATGGTCAACGTCATTTCAGAAAGTGTTAAGAAAATGACAGAAATTGGACATCAAAGTATTTCACTGTTAATGAAACTAACATGCGGAAAATGTTAAAGTAAGTTCGCTATGGTGAGGAAAAGCAGAATATTGTGAAATCTCGCAGATAAATTCATCAATATTCAGGTAGGACTTCGCTTATTGCAGCAAGCAGATAGAATGTTGCGAATTTCACCACTCATGCATTATCTAGTGTTTAGATGCACTGCCAACCATATCAAAAGTTGGCTAACGTACTAATTAAAAAACTTGTTCGTCGAATTCACTTTATAAAAAGTATTTCCTGATCACTGCGCTTTGCTGTGAACACAGAGTTATGTGGTGGAATAGAATAGTCTACATGAAAACAGAAGCCGGTATGGCTCACGCCACTATATTTAACAGCAATGATCTATAGGTTACCAGGAGATAAATATTATTTTGCTATCGTAAGCTAACCTACGGACGACCAATCTTCACCAACCCCAATACGTCTACAGCAGTAGAGTTGTAAATAAACGATAGTCTTGTCGGACTTAGTATTCTATAAGTGATTCGGGCTGAATACTCTTTGCGCAAGCAATACAAACGTTTGTTTATGTGATTCAAACGTGTTGCCCAAGACGAACACAAGTAGATGAGCCAGTCGTGACAGATTGTCGAGCAAATCTGTGCGCCTATATTTTTGCACACATCATCAAAATTCTTGCCTGATCTTTAGGGGCGGTCCAACTGAAAAATGCAGACCGATCACGTAACTTATAAAGTCCTTGGATAATTTTAAAAATTAATCTATTGAGTTTTGCCGATTGAACTCTAGGCTGGCTTGCATATAGAACAGAGTCCAACTGGGGATCTTGAGGACAAGTGCCTGTGCAAATTTTATCTGACTTCAACTTGCATACGCATAAGGAAAAAAAATGAATAAGGTGACCACTTTGTGTGTGCACTTCTGTCGAGCCTTTCGATCTTGCCTCTTGAATTCGTAAAGAAAAAAGAACTAACCAGTTACTAGGATAAGGTTGAATCTTCCAGACTTTTCTTTCGTGCATCGAACGCTGAAAGTTTGCATAGGATCTCACGCTGGTTCCAATATGTCTGATGAGCAGATGAACGGTTCCAGAAATTCGTTCTGTACCAGAATAATTGAGATCTCTCCCAAGTCGAACAAAACAACAGGACTATATGATTGAATTGTAAACAGTTTTGTATCCCGTTAATGTGCACGACACAGTCGAACTCGGATTTCCAGTTCACAGCAACTGGGGCTGTAGGTTATATGACTTACTGTCTATTGAGCTAGTGAATGTGGTAAAAATTTGGCCCTAATTTAGAAGGTTGTGTTTTTATTGATCGGTGTAATTTCTTATTTGTCCTAGTTGTCTCTGTTTCAGAACCGCTTGTATGCCACTCGTTGCATAGCGTTGTAGTGAGCTATCATGGAGCACGACATGTCGGAATCAAACTTTTGTATTTATATAGTGAACATCTACTTTATGGGTTGATAGTCCGATTGAACACTATTTCTGTAGTCTCATTTTGGAGCAGGGTAATTAGCCACTGATGGTATTTGTCGTATATTCCAGGCATAAAACTGTAACTCTACATGACCGCATCAGTTGTTGAACGGGTTAAGAATGTGAGTCAGCTTAGATTAAATACAAAATTACGTGAAGTTTCGTATTCATGATCCCCTACCACTTCATTTGGCTCGCTTTTCGAATGTTCCTGTGGTTAAGCATTCACATGCCACATCACTGCGCCCTTATCAAAAATTACTTAAAACTATTGCAATGCCTGAGTTTGCTTTAAGGTATTCTGATTCGCTTGATGAATCACACTCAGCACTCAGAATCCAAGAAATTGCATCACAACGGCTACGAGGTCCGCGCCACCACATCACGAAGGGTTGACGGCCGCATACAGGTGTTGGTCAACTTGTTAACGATTCGATTACACCACCTGCGTTTTCTTCTAAACAAGGCCTTTGAAGACAGTGAATATTACCCACAGTTCAAAAGATTTTGACCAGATATTGCTGAGCTAACCAGACTAAAGAAGGCTTGTGTTGCTCGTTTTTAATTATACCTTTGATCACTTCGCATGTAAAGTTTCTCGTTTGTTGTTAAAGTTGCGTGATTGTTTTAGAAAAAAATGTATCAGCCGTGTTTCTGTCCAATAGACACTCGCTTCTGTAATATAGCAGCTTATGAAACATTTTATCATATGTCTGTTTTATTTGACTCCAAATGTTTATTTTGCTTCAGAAAACCATATTTTGGGCCTTCAAGATAAAGCACGTTCGAGAAATTTTACGATGTGTACATTTTTCTGCATTACTGTAAACCTGTCAAAACATATAACGAAACCAACAGTTTTTATGCCTCAGTGATCACTCGGTAGCCAGAATGAATTGTCTCCTTGGTTCGTCGGCACCAACAGAGCTATCTGAACCCATTACAATTCACGTTTTGCAAGTGACTGCACTGATAACAGAGTTAACTGGAATAGCATTTCGTGACCACCTGGAATTCATATCTAAACCTAAAGCCAGCACGGAAAATTACCCTAACAAACCGTTTACGTGTTCTCACGTGTTTTTTGCTTAATAGTGGACGCTGTTATACGTTACTACTGAAACAAACAAAAACGTTCATGCCAAGGTGGTTGCCATATAACTGAGCCAAAACTGATCTGATCCACACTTATTAGTTAATATTTTTTCATGAAATTTATGAGGTTTATAACCGTCGATATACATCTCTGCTAGCGTTGGCTCTCCCTAAAGATGGAGTATTTTCCCAGAGGTTTCCGGGGATTATTTGTTAATGTTGAATCGATACCGCGAGTCTGTTTCAGCAAATGACAACTGGACATAGCGATGAGTTGTCCGACTAATATTAATCAATCATACAAACGTTTGGTTGTTAGCGAAGTTGTCTTTGAACAATTTCTTTAATCATTCAGCTTATTAGTAAGGTTTCAAGTATCACGGTCACCGACCGACTGTTTAAGCCATATCTAAATATTTAGGACGAAAGTACTGACCAAAGTCACCTAGGGTATCGGTATGCAAACATCGTTCGTAATGTTCTTTTAAATACTATCATATCGATCACTGTGGAATTTAACCAACAATACCACGACTGTTTTCTCAACTTTCAGCACTGTAAGGCGGATATTCAAAACAAATACCGTTTATCAAATTATATGCATTACTGATAATATAACCGACCAACAATCAGGATGGTAACTCAACCGACGACATTGCGGTAAGTCACCCATACACTCTGAGGAATTAATTTAGCTCGCTGGACATGTGAGTATACCGGCACAAGTGTATAAGTGTATGATTGAAGGGTAACAACAGTTTCCTGGTTTTAAGGTATCCATGGTTTTGTCCTACGTGAAATCAGTTGAATAGCGCACATTGTAGCATCAATACAGAGGTCATCCACAATAGGTTTAGAGAAGTGATGATAGAATGGTGGGGTTAACTTCGTTTAACGGTGTTTCCACAACAGAGATCCTAGGTGCTGGTTGCTAGTTGCAGTATGTGTAATATGCCCCGCCCATTGTGAGATTAAAAAGTGTTGCTCTTAAGGATGGTTGTTATGGGAGTCGATACTACTTTTTCATGTTTCCCTACTCGTTCGATATACAAACCAGTTAGCGTGTGATAGGATGTGTATATTTTCGTCACGTTTTGCAAAACATTAGTACCTAATTCGTTATGTTTGGTCCATATATATCACGCAAAACTATCCATGAATGCTGTTTAGAATATTGGGAAATCGTAGATTTAGATGTATAATTCAAAGACGTTCTTTGCAATAGTCCCGGTCAGTCAATCAATCTGTTTACTGCATCCGTCCACTAGCTCTTCCACACTTTCAGCAATCCTTGATGGCATGCCACTCCTTGATGCTCAACACGAATTACTCTGGTTTGTACCGGGAATCAGGTTGGTTCCAGTAGTTAGGAGTGCTGAAAGGCCAAAATCGACATCCTACTGCTTGGAACGTCATCGGATATGAGAACCAGTACCACGAACGCTGATTTCATTACTCAATGGACTAGTATGGGCGGCTGATTCGAGTTTGTCGGATAAAATTTGCTCCTTCACATGCTAGGGACTGGAACCTAGAGACGTGGACAAATGTCATAACTATAACCTAAGTACGTGCCTTAGAGGACCACGGAGTTTCAGGAATTTGATTAAGTTACTGTCGTTTTATAGTACACATTCTTGCTTCAGGTGTTCATGGAGGAAACTAAACAAATGTGGCCTAAAATGGACAGTAAAACAGTCAGCTAATTTGTGGGAAATCAGTGAGATCAACGGCTGGTCAAAACGACTCAGCTCCTTCCGAATGAGGACAGCTGCAAGCAACTTCTAGACCAATAATAACTTGTGAGGAAATGTACTGGTAAGTGGATTAAAAAGCAGACATAACCCATTAAACTGAAAAATCATCATTATCAAACGGCTGAAAGATAATAACTTTTGATATCTGTTTATTCCAATATTAGCTTCTTCATTACGTTATTAACCAGTACTTTTCAACTTGCCTTATATACCTTATTGGTTTTGATACTAACAAAGTGAAGAGAATTACTTTCATTTAGATAGAAAATTCACTATCCTGCAAGGGTGAGAAGATATGTTTTCAAAAGTACACCGTTCTAATTTCTCAGTCTTGTTCATCGATGTGGTACCGTCCACCATTTCCAAATATTTAACGTTTCCACAGCTGTCTATTAAATGGAAGCTGACGTTGTCCTGTTATTTCGATAACAATGCAAAATGACTATGAAAGGTGTCTCAGAACTTTTTATTCCGTTCCAAGAATGTAAATTGGTGTATCTTGTGCATTACTGACATTCTGATTCCTGTGAACGCGAAAGCCAGTAACGTAATTTGTGACTATTCCAAGGTTATTTTACTGACTTAAGTCAAACAGGGAAACGCCGCATCAACTTGTCTTTCATATTCTACGTCATCAAGTAAGTGAGGAGAGTTAAAAAATAATGAAAGTAACCCAATCGTCTGCTAATCAGAGGAACAACTCTAGATGAGTCTCAACTACGACAAATCTGGGCTTCGGCTGGACTCGAGCCAGCGACAAAAACAGTACATCCAAACACAGCAGACGTTCTACCAACCGAGCTACAAAGTCACCCTCGGAGATCAGAAACTTCATGTTTGTTCTCAGTTACCCATCCATTCCACTGTCATATAGAGTCCATTAAATGATTCAACGGACTGATCGTTAAAGCGGAATTTCTCAAAAGTTCATGCTGGAATCCACCAACGCCATCAGTGGGCATCGAAGTTACGTCAGCTATAACGAGGTAACCTCAGATAACGAAATTTCAATTTCTAGTTTTCAATTGACTGTAAGACGGCCAAAATAGATTTTCTAACTACTTGTTTGCCTGCCTTGAATTTTTTATCACCTAACAGTCCATTCTACACGAAATTGTACCTCCGTTAAGTTCCAGCGAAACCTGAAACGTCTACAACTGCTTTTGCGTTGACAGCATTCAATGATCTTGGGTCGCACCTGAAAGCCCGATACATTCAGTCAAACAAGAGCGTGAAACCAAATCTTCTGCATCAATAAAAACTGTAGATCAACGTGATACATGTGCACAAAGTAACAGTTAGTGCCAAACTATACCGAACAACCGTAGTAGAAAGTCGAATATATGGTTTTGTCGATCTACGTGAACTGTGAATGTAACCAGTAAAACACATGAAAAGCCCTGGTTAAAAAACAGTCGTTGGAACATCTATAATCTAAATACCAGGACGGTTGTTCCGTTGATCCCACTACAGTTTTATGTGAATTTGTTCTGTCATCATCGTGGTGAAATTTCATGTTCGGTAGGGGAAAGATAAGCCACGTTTGTTGCTAACCTAGTTGGTCGAGTAAACTTAGCTTGTTTGGTTACAAGGTAAAAAGACAGAAACAAAGCCTCTTACAATTACCAGTAGTTTTTGAAACCAGTGTACAAACTGATGAGACACATTGCCTTCTTTAAAGGTTGGTTCGGAGCAAAACAGTGTTACAATTAGTAGCAAATGTTTGGTGAGCTATGTTATTGTTAATGTTCACAATGTCTGATAAGTCGTTGATTGAAATTGAATGATAATATTTCGTTGCTATCAGGCTACCAAATGCAAAGTAATTTACTCCACGGACAAAGAATGCTTTTAGTATCAAGCAAAAGTCCTGCTATACTCACTGAATGGCGTATTGTACCACAAGACATTTCTGTTTGGCTCCTTTAACATTAACTGATGAACGTGCCCTCTAGTTATCCTTGGAGCTGAAAATATTGATTGTCAGATAACTTGCGTGATTCTAAACAGTTGGATCCTGTTTTAACATTGAAAACAACGGGAATCACGTCTTGTTTATCCCCGAAGTCGTAATTTCCTACTAAAATCAGGTTTGGACATATTGCTCAGTCCGGTCATCGGAGTGAACACACAACACTAAAACCGTGACCAAAGCTATTAGGCAGACTGAAGCTAAATACACAGGGACGGATTAACGAAACTAAGAATCTTACGTATAATAAATAACAGGATAGTAAGAACGTTAGGACAAATTTTCGGACAAATGGTAAACGCATTATTCAATTTAATGACAAACCCTTTCTCAGAAGATATAACTCAATTTAGCATTTGAAAATACAGTGTTTGGATGCTGTAGCTCTCACAATGATCATGCTGTTTTTGTCTTGTCTTTCTGATCAAGTCTATTTACCTTATCTTTTACACCGTACAGTTTACTGTGAAAACGCCTCTTTCTCGAAAATGAAAAGTAATTGGTACTCGTGTGGATACAGTGCACAAAATTCTGCTTTGGAGCATTTCACGTGACCTGTCTTTTCAAATTTCTGCCAAAAACTGTTGAGTTTCGTCAGAGATACGCTAAAACGTACAGCATAGAAGCTTAATCGGGTCATGTTTTTCGACCACCGATCGGTTCAGCGTGGGTAGCGTAAAGCACTGGCTTCATTTCAATTTTACCAAATGTGATCTCACTCAGTTCAGTCTGGATAACTAGTACGAGTTGAAATGATCTTGTCAAATTGGACCTAGCTGGGTGAATGAAATATGGCTACTGAAGTGAGCAGCATTTTGAGAGAGATTCGTGCACGCCTGTTCAAGTTGTTATCAAATATTTGTCTGGCAACAAGACTATGCGCGCAACTGTAAATCCGTCTGGTAAACTGTACGTGATCTGGTGAATATTACCAGCTCTACAACATTGGCAAAAAGTCGATTCACCAACGGTGCAACAGAAAGCATAAGGAACATAGGCAGACCGCAAAGTAGCCTGTACTTAATTCAAAAGAAACGTCCATCTTTTACGAGTTGCCGAAAAGGTAACCATGAGTAATGCTTCTGTTTATGCCTATGTAGAGTTGACTACTATTTGACATCACACCAAAGTATTCCTTATGTGAAGATTACAGGAATCTGAGCCAGTGTTCTCCAGATTTAGAATGTTATATAATCCGTTATTGTAAGCAACCAAAACATGGAATTTTCCTTGATTTGTGGAAGTGGTGGGTATTGAAAAACTACAAACAACCCATATGCGTAGAGAGGAACTCACCTATCACTGCCTGATTCATTGGTATATGAGTAGTACAAGGACGTGTGTGTAGTTAAGTTGACTGCTTTTGTCGTTCTGCTTCTCACTTGATCTTCAACATATATATCTAGTGACTACGTCCTAGTCAAATGCGACACACCACTATCTCGAGTTGCGCCGTGCAGTAATCATATCTTGTATATCTATTTTGGCGTTGTACATCACTCACATTCGGTCGCGACTTCTTCATCCTGAAAGGCCTTCCGACAGGTCCTTTTTCGATGCCATCTCCGGGATTAGAGTCCAGTCGATAATCCCTTGAAACATTCCTGCTGATTACTGCGTCGGTGACTTCACATTGAACAAGAATGTATCGTCGTACACGAACGCACAGCAACAGTCATTGTTGGATGATGCTCACATTGCTTGATCGCCTCCAGCAGGGATACGGTCACTGTTCTATTAACCTCAGTCGGTGATCCTGTGATGACAGAACTTGAAAAATTCTTAAAAGTTCAAAATGAGTCTACTCCCTCAGCGGAGTTAAAGACGGCACACACAAGTGAACTTGATTTAAGCTAGGAAATTATGACGAATAAAGAAGGCGCATGAATCCATGTTCAAAAAATCTTCACAGTGCATTCACACAAGATAAAATTTGATTCACGGCAGACTGGGAAATCAAGCACAAAAGTTGGTTACTTACAGTTTTATTCCCCGAACCACGGTAAATCAGTGCACTTTGAGCTGTCGTCAGGAAAGGTGCCTGAGGCATACTAGGATCGATATCTGAATGCTAATATACAAATAATATCAACGATTTCGGCTTACACTATTGGCCCTTAGAACACTTTACCCGGATGCTGTATAAACTGAACTGTGTTGCAGAGGCAGGATTAATAGAATATTGAACAAAACCGTTAAAATATGAAAACTGGCAGACGCGAGCATTTCGTATTGACTCGTCAGTACCAAATTTACAATAACATGAAAAGGTCTTTTTTACATCGAGCAGTTATGGGAACAGGGTGAATTGTCCATTGGTGGTTTCGGAAGGGTCACTAAGTCCAAGGAAGGGTCAAGTTTACGAGCAACTGTTTCTGAACACACAAGGTCAGCTTCAGTCGATTGATTGCGACCGCCTCAGCAAACTGCAATGATTTTGTTATTGATATGTTCGCCGAGCTTGGCATTTAGGTTGCAAACGTTTCATCACCAGGCGAGGTGACATCATCAGTGATGAAACGTTTGCAACCTAAATGCCAAGCTCGGCGAACATAATACCAAAACCATCAACCCGAGCTACAAACAACACCACCACTGTTCCCAACCATCAGAAACTGCAATAATCTTGAATTCGAGTGACGCAATAGGATTCTGAATGCACAGACTGGGTCGATAACGTGACCAGTGGTCAGGACGTGTCTTGCGACTGCGGACGCTGGTTGCTTGTGTGTTTCAACCACATTATGTTCTTTTGTGATACAGAGCTCTGCACCCATTCATGTTAAGGTTCTTTCACTCTGGAGATCAAGCACCTCTCGGTTGTGCCTATGTAACTTTCATCGCAGTTACATGTAAATTGGTAGATACAATGTGAGTTGGCACCGACAGGCTGATCTCCTTTGATTGAAGGGACAGGCAGTTTCTGGGTCCGGGCCAATACACAGAGTTCCGCTGCGTTAAATGTTCGTTTAATCGAATTCACTGGTCTTTGAGTTGTTTGATGCATGCTATAATCACCTTTAAAAGGCAATTCTATATAAACCTTCTTTTTTCTAACTGTGGCCACCTGTTCGGAAGGTGGTTTCGGTTTACTATGCTTTTCTGTCAACCTTTTTGGATACCCGTTAGATTGTAGTGTAGATGTGATCAAGTCTAATTCCTTCGCAAGACTATCCTGTGTACAGATTCGCCTTGCTCGTGTGAATAGTGTACTCATTAGTGCGCGGTTGTGATGGACCGGTGTGAAACTACTAAAGTTAAGGTATTGACCGGACCACGTGGATTTCCTATAGATGGCTCTTTTGATAGAGCCATCCTCCCGGCGACCAATGGGTATGTCTAGAAACGGCAAACACTTGTCGGTTTCAAATTCACACGCTACTTTCAGGTCGGGATGAAAACTATTTAAGCGCTGCATTAGGTTATCTCTTGTAAAGATGTCGCAATCCTAACTCCATTTAAACAAAAGTTTCAGGCACATTCTATTACAGATTCTTTTCAATTGATCAGTAACTTGGACATCAACCTTGCTAATGAGTTGATGTGTTTCGTAGACGTTCAGTCACTATTCACGAATGTCCCGCTACACGAGACAATCGACTATATTTGTGAGCTCGTCGAAATGAGCCACATTACTTCGCCGCTGCCTAGTGATATTCTGAGGAAAGCCTTATTGTTATGTACCGAGAACATCAGCTTACGTTTTCTTGATCGGTGCTACCGCCAAATAGACGGGGTAGCCATGGGAAGTCAACTAGGGCCCATCCCAGCAGACTTTTTCATGTTAAGGATTAAGCGGGAGTTAGCTACAGACAGCGATTCTGTCATATTACAAACGCTACGTCGATGATGCACTAGTATTCAGTCGGTCTAGGCAGGCAATAACTATCCTAGTGCAGCGCTCAAATAGTTGTTATTGTAAATTTGGTACTAACGAGTCAATACGAAATGCTTGCATCTGCCAGTTTTCATATTCTAACGGTTTCGTTCAAACTTCTGAAGGGAATGAACTGTTTCTAATAAAAATTTGTTTGATTATTGTTTTTAGGTGTCTCGAAACCTCACCTGGCAGATTAGCTTTCGTTAGGCTACATTTTATTTTCTCCTAGCACAAGTCCCATTTTGGGTTTTTAACAATGCACACTGGTGCTCGAGTTCTCTGGTAGCGGTGATTCCTGCGTTTGATTGTTGTGCAATCAACTTTTATCCGTACCACAGATCAGGTAAAAGCCAAGATTCGGATGTTAGAACATGAAAGAAGGTGTAACGAAGTTTAAGCTGTTTGTATGTCCTCGAGTCAAAAAGGACAAAGTCGTCCACCTCCTTACGATTATTGCTTAACCGGCAAGAAAAACAACAAGATATGTTTGCGCTATGGAACAATTCATTTTGAGTGAGATGCAATTTTGATCATAGCAAGCGACAATCACCAGGGGCCGCAAGTTCAATCATGATTGGATTACTAGGCTGTTATTTCCGAATTAACATTGTCTCGCTCATTGTATGGCACTTGTGAGACGAAGTGCCCTTCTTGCCCAGAGGAAATTTCGCCGCCGAGAAAAGCGTCTACTCTCCCCGGAAAATGCTCGTTTTAGAGTTGTATGACTACTAGTCTTCAACGTACAGTGATGCTGGAAACCCCCACTATTGATTACGTCAGCCGATTCATAGTGGTCAAGTGACATTTTACGAAGACCCTTTTGTTCGCAATATTCTAACGAAATAACAGCTAAGTGAAATGAGGGAACAGGGAGCTGGTAAAAATGCAAAACTGGCTACAGTTGTGGACCAGTTAATTCTTATTGAGATCATAAGCTTGGCTGCCTTTGAACAATGAAGAAGCTTCAGTGCTCAACAACGATTCTGCCTTGATATCATACAATAAAAGTTTTTCGGTCTGGTTGCGGACTACCTACAGAAGGTTCTTTAGTCATTGACTTTGGGTTTTGCTTTCGCGTATCCATTCCGTTTACCACTCGTGACACTGTGGATAGCAACATTGCGGATAGGACTGTTGTCAAAACCTAGCTACTGATCATTTTGCCAATAATGTTCATTGATGTTTGATGAAGAGAGATTTCTTTTATTGCGTCATCACTTCGCGTAAAAAACTAGAATAAATACATTCAAGTCAAGTTTGCTCTGTACACCGTAAAGGATGAAGGAATGTTGAAGCTGGAACTATCGACATTTTCATTGAGGCAGTATCAAAACGGTTCAATCTAGACAGACTTCGTTGTTTTTAAGCACATAAAAGACATTGAATAATTACCTCACTGGTGAAATGTAGTGACCTGTTTGAAAATGTTTGGAAAATGTGAGGAATCAGATCAAACATTCTAATTGATTTTGAAGCAACTTCTCGATCTCCATGACAAGTTTCAAACCAACCTCGTCTTTGTGCACTTTTAGCGTGACTTCTTCACATATCCTCACTTGTTGACTTTTCAAAACCAGCGAACATGTGACCTCCTGAAACGGCAATCTCAGTGATTCGTCAATAATTCCCGCGTGAGGAGCTTTTAGCGAATAAAATTATTGAAAGCAGGTAGTGAACACATAGAATTTACGAAACGCTCGCACTCTGACTTGTTAACTTTTTCGTGGATTCTGATTTCTTATACACTACGGTACAACAGATGTTCAATACTGGTCTGTAAATTAGCAATCATGCACCGCGTTGCGAGGGAATAGTTCAAGAAGACGGGTTGGTCAAATTCTGGGGTTTCACCTGTTGCTGACAGGCAGTGGGCTCAGATTTCGAACAACTTGTGCGTTGCAGGGCTGGCTAGATCAGAACAGCGCGGTTTTGTCTAGATTGAATTAACAGAAACCAACAGTCCAAATCGACAAAGTATGTTTTCACATAAATTCTGACAAAACTGTTAACATAAAGTTTTCACCGATAAACGATATTTCGTCCGTATAGTCACATGATTTCGTCCATTTAGTTTACTGTCTCAGCGAAAGTCTCTTCGTAACACTGAAAACTCAAAACTACCCCCTACAGACGATTGACGAACACGTCTTTTATTGTACTCTGGCTTCGGCTGTGTATCTTATAACAACTCGTGATGATACAAGGTAATATATAAGAATCATGAGTAGTATGTACCTGACAAAACATGACCACGATTAAGATTGCTGAAATATAGGATTTGGTCGATACTCATCAGGTGTTTTGAAACCGAAATTTTTTCAACTTCTCGGTTTTGATATTTCAGTTTCAAATGGGTCGTTTAATTTGATAGTGGATTAAGTTTCTGAATATGACATTATTCTTTCGAATTTTTCCTAAAGTTTAACTCGAAATTCATTACACCTCTGCGGTTGTTTTACCAAAAGGATGGTCACTGAAACTATGACATCTTACCACAAGATCGTCTGGTTGGGAAACCTTTCAATTAAACACGGCAGTGTCCGGTATGATTCCACTGTATAAACCGTTTTTTTATGCACTTCATTTTTTACGGATAAATAAGTCGCTAACACATGAATTGTTCTCAATAACTGTCAATAGGTGGTACAAGTTGTATAAAGGTTCACCTTCGTCACTATATAACCAGTGCACTCTTACACTTGGGTACAGTCAAGATGATGCTGTATTTCATCACGTTTCACAAGTTATTTTTGCCTTGGTTGGAGGCAAATGAATCGAGGTTAGTTGTGGTCCACGCTGTCCTTCACAATTTGATGAACTGGTCCGTGAAAGCGTCCTCTCTTATTTCTTGACCTGTGTTCACCGATTACGGATGACCGATTAGTCAGGAATTCAGGACCTCACTGACTAAATAAATAAAACTGAGACACCACGTGAACACGAAACACACGTAGGTTAGTCGAGCAATTTTTCCAGTGCATCAATCTCCGCGGTAATTAATCAGGCAACGTTGATTTGTTAATTGCATGTAGAATACAGGACTACAATACACATCCGAAGATTACCTACACCAGGCGTCTCTCTCAGAATGGTCTCCAGCTTACAGTGGGTGTGATCTGAATGAAAAACGTCACGTCCTCTTCACGCGAGAAGTAAACCCAATAAATGCTGAGAAACATCATGGAGAATGACTTTTTGGGTCCCTAATTCAGTCGTAAGGTCGACTTGATGTGGGATGCTGTAATTTTTTAAGTAGACACTAATCAATGAAGCTATGGACTAAAGCGTTTGGTTTTCCAGTTTCTGTTCACAAGTTCGTTCCTTTTTGAAACCTATTTTGTTTCACCACCTTATTGTTTCACGTAAAGTCTTGTTGGTTTTCTTGAGTTTTCACTGAAAAATTGACGATTAGTCGCAACTATATCCTCCGGTTTTATTTTTCAACAGTTCCAGCCATACTGTATATTCATAAATATCACAATTTGTTGAGTACCGGATATGTATACAAATAAAATTTATTTTGAATCAAAAATGTACTACTGTTATGCGGGTTACAACGGATGGTTTCTTGATTCACGTTAACTTATATTTTCTACCAAATGGTTAAAACTTCCATAAATAAGAACTGCCGTTTGCGGGCAGAAAGTACTGTTTTGCTTTGAGTAACCAGCCCACCTTGTCGTGTGGGTTATTTTTTTGATTCCGTTAACAGTCTATTTCAAAGAGAATATGGGAAGATAAAACAGTGCATTATGGGTTATTCCATAGTCTGCGTACATGCCATTTTTGTCATATACATGCGTTGCTTGGTATAGAGGCAGTTTCTCATGGTACCTACTATAATAAATAATTTCGCAAATTCTCCCACCATTAATATGATATCGTCTTTTATTAGTAACTGGAGTAGCTGGCTAACATTTTTGTTACAATCCGCTTCGATAACTGTCATCACACTAATGACGAGGAAAATGCTGAATTATTCAAGCAAATCTTCCCAGGGCTAAAGTTGTAACAACATGCATGTAGGGCATCTATGCGAGCAAGATGGAAGGTGATTTACTAAAGGCCTACAGATAATCGGAATTCACCCAAGAGTTTTATAAGTTGCTACAAAACAGACGACAATTAATGTGCTCGCGTTCTTCTCTGTTCACTTCAACACAGTACACAGAAGCAGAAACTAAAATATGAATGAGGATGATGCTGATTAATATTGTTGCGCTGCTCATTTACTACAGTAAATCAACACGATGAGAAAGATCTTTGAAGTCATGGGCGGAACCTAACTTCTACAAGGAAGGCTCATCACTAGTAAAACATATGTTGCCCTGAAACTCCAGTCATAGGAATTATACTAAATTGTTACTTTCAAGCAAAGCACATTTTAAGTGATTTCGATTGTCAAACAAGATAATTCGTTAGTATGAGCCCTATACAGTTGTAAGTATCTTTCTAAATATTAGTTTGCAAAGTCGGTTACAATTTAAGCCACCAGTGGCTGGCAAATACAGCTCAACAGAATAACCTCAATGACTAAGTAACTCAGTAGGTTCAGCATAAGTGTCTGTGGTCGTATGATCGTATGTAAGAAGTAGTTAATACTATTCTTGTCAAGGTCGGCTTGAGTGTTTAAAAAATGATGCACCAGAATGAAAGCCTGTTAATCAGGTTACCGTCCAGTTCACTGCACGTACTGCACTGACCAGTGTATGTTAACTTATGGATAGGCCCTTGTTAACGACAAGTTTTTCTTTCTTGCGTCCCTCTGTCTCTTAGATGATGCAATATATTCCGACAAATTGTAATAACAAGGGCGGAATATCTGACCCCTCGATGCTGAATCAGATGACTGAACAACAGCAAAATAAATCGATGTGCAGTTGAAGGAAACTCTGTCATGCCAATCAGGTTTGAAGTTCAGGATGATTCGTGCATGGTCGTGAATAAAATGAATCGAGTATTGTCGTTCCAATGGTCGGCTCAATGGCCAGATTACATTTAGTGGTAAATCGGGCTGGTCATTTGTTGGAGGATTTTTTGAATGAAACAACTCGGATCCACCGTTCAACCGTTTAACTCAACCATGTAGGCAATACCACAGACGCATTGACTGAGTAAAGGATGTAACAGAGACTTCGTGGATAAGTTGACAGAATGAGCACGGCGTAGATACATTTAAACCATTTCTGTCACCGCCTAAAAATTGTTGCTACGCATTCCAGGTGGATGTTTTCGAATATTTGACCTACGGGCACTTGTAATTGTGACTTACTTTGCGATCTGTATTATTTGACTTAGAAGACGCAGAACGTATTACCATACTACGTTTTATTGATTTAGAAAACATACAGACAGCCAAAAGGGTCAAGAAGTGTAATCCACAAGATGCAAGAAAGTTGGGTTGTCAGGGTCAGTTAGGGCCAATCAGGGTGCGGTCAGATAACCCGATTGGTTGTGCATTGCATGTGTAGTACAGGGATTTGCAGACGGAGAACAGAAGATTGGGGGCTAGCATTTGCTTCATTTTGTCATTTTCTACTGGAATCATTGTGATCGATGTTAAATTTTATTTCCATTCAGGGATGACCCATCGGCTAACGATTGCTGTGCAATGCAAAGAGGAAAGGTCTGCGGCGACTAGCTGAAACAAAATAAATTTGGATGATGTTAAATTAGTTAAGACCGTACATTGTGCATTTATGTAAGGCTAGCGGATTCACGGCATTTACTGGGATGGTTGGTTATCATTCCTAGAGGTTCGATAGCTGGAAAAATTCACTTCTGGCTGAATGCAATTGGAAGCCGTAATCTTTTGTTTTCTGGGACACATGATTCTGTATATCACACACAATATTTGGAATTCTAATGACTGTCATTTCACTAAAGACGCACTAAGAAAACCGGCTACTGTCCAATTCTAAACCTGCGAAACGATTTTCCGGACTGTCCTAACATTATGTAAGAGACGACAATAAAGGAGTACGCCATCGTGACCGGTTAGAATTCCCGTCAGGTTTAATTAGCAACTAAATTTACTGCGAATCCAGCAGAGCTAAATGTTTCTCATTGCTGAGAGCTGTGGACCACTCATTTGGTAACCACTGAGTTTGTCAGTGTGATTGCAAGACGGCTTTTAAATAGAAAGACCAATCGGCAAAAATGAGAATTGAGTCGGTGGTTTTTGATTACTACGATTGGATCGGTATATATTGAAACAATTACGCACTGGATGACCCAACTGACTGTCTTTAATTTACGGCTCCCTCTCCGGAATAAGTACTGCTGAGTATAGCACCAGACACTAAGAAGAAAACAGAGTTGTGAACCTCAGGTGACGTTAAATTGTGGCTTGAAATCGGGTGCAGTGAACAGTCTCAATCGTGACCACTTTCCATCACTTCCCTATATCTTCTGAGTAAGTCCAATTTTTTTCAATTCTTGATAGGTCTAACAATATTAACTTTTGAAGCACATATGCCGTTGTTGAGAGAAAACACAAATAATACAGTCAGGTCTGAAAATACGAGATTAATACTCGACAGACAGTAACTATCTTGACTGATCTATTGAAACACAGTCAATTTGGATTCCGCTAACTCTACCACTTAACCGTAAGCTCTACATTACACTTGGGTCATATGTTTTCCTATCAACTTTCTTATTCAACATAATCAGTTTCTTAAACTTTGAACTATCGCCTCGATGGACTCACGTTCGTTTAGCGGCTCAGTGAATTATTCAGTAATCTACGTTGTGTATTGACGTTTTTGAACAGGCATGTTTGTACAAAACGCTATTCACCCCATTTACAGCAAGCAGTTTAAAATGTTCTGGAGCATGTGTATCCATTTGCATTAAAAATGTGCATTTCATATCAGCTTAGTAAATGATTCATCGTAGCACCGTATGTTGGGGCGATAAATAACTGCCATTCCTTGGTGTTAGACAGTAGAGTTATCGTTGTTTCTCGTACGGCGTGAGTTTGAATAGTTGAATCAGTCAACAGTTGTACTTTGCTGATGGAATTCCAAAACACAAAGTGCGCTGCCCTGCTCAGGCGTAATATATTCATCACCAGTATTTTCTTTGGAATGTTGGGGGTTGGAACTAGTTTAACAAGTACTAAGGTGAAATTAGCGGCGAATTTGAAAATAATCCTTGACAACTTTGCAAACAGTTTCCATTGTGATAAATCAGTATTTGATCAGAGCCGACATTGTGGAATACATAAGAAGCCTGTCCGTCATTAGTTTCATGAGCTCCACTCATGGTCTTGATAGTGTCTTCGCATCCACACGATTTCATCCTCAAGTGCATCGCCTTTTGCGAACAAATCACGACCAATTCTACTGTGTGATCACTTATACTTTGATATACTTTGCTCATCTTAAAAACGACACATGTATTCAGGCTCTTCTGTTAACCTACGCAACACAAACAGCCTACACTCAACTGAGTGGAGTTCCAATCATGTACAGTGAGATATCGTGGTCGTAGATCATTCCCGTTTTTTAAAGTGTACCAACATCACAAGTGCTTGATGTCGAATTATCACCATACATTTTAGCTATCGACCAACCAACCCAATCAACGTTACATGGAAAATAATGCAGTCTACTATTGGCTACCTTTCATCAAGCAAAAGGCCAAAATGTATGGAAGACTGAGCAAAGTGAAAAGACGACAATTTGGTCCAGGCTGTTGCCACATTGTTTCACTAAAGCTTCGGACTCCAGTGGACTGATAGCTGGTAACGCATCTAAGGCGTCGCGTGTGTCTTGAGTTGAATTTGTCATTTCTGTCTGCATGAATTTTGGTGACCGTGAGCGCGATTTATCCACTCAAATTCCTTCCACTTTAGGACTTTGAAGGTCGTTCTTCATATTAATAACTACTAACACACAACAAAGTTCTTCAAGATAGCTTTACAATCACCGATAACAGGTCTTCGAAAGTGACAAACCTTCTCATTATGACTTGTTAACTAACAGAATGATCTTCACCCTTAGATCATTGCTGGCTATTCTGTCGGCTACATTTGGACGCCATCCCTCTCTTAGTTGCCTAAAAACTACCTGGATTCGTAAATTGCCTTTTGTATGCTGGTTATGAACGATTGATTCGCGGATCAACTGAAGGTGACGATGGTTGCAAACCGCCCCTTTTAGTTTAAGCGAAATGATTTTAAAATCACTACCCGATGGGAATATCAACAGTTATTTAGCATGACCGGTTGTAAACAAATAGGCAACGGATTTACAGAGGCCCGAGGCACAGGACAATGCCACCGGTACGCTGATGAAAAGAACATGAAACACCGGCCAGAGCAACAGGTTGTCGTGGAGGCCTTAGCCAAACACTGACTGCACACAAAATGACTCACAAGAATGGTAATGATGCTAGTGAATATCAGTTTCGTGTTCCCCGTTATTTGTTCAGAAGTTTCGGTTATAAAATAATACTTGCATCAACACTCGTTACCAAGGACCTTGTTCTACGTTGTCAGTTGATTTACTGTGCTCCAAAGTTCACATTTATGAGCTCCACTGCAGTCTGAGAAGACGGTCATGGTTACCAGATCGACTACAAAACAGTGTACGCAGTATTCAACGTGAACACACCAATTTTATGCGGGTGAAGCCATGAGTAAAAGTTCCAGTACTAATGGTAGCTTGACCGTAACACCGTCAAAACCTAAATATTGAAGATCAGTTAAACTGGTTTGTTTCAGTTTGGTAGTACACATATACGACCGCAACTTTAACGCTTAGGTAGAATTTCTAGGCTGATTTCGAAGTATCTTAGAAGTATGCTTGGAAAATTGAGTTTCAATGTTGATCTTGATTGCTTACCGCGTGGACATAATTCCATTCTACTCAACTGGCCGCATATGGACGTACTCATTAAACAGAACACAGAAGTTATAAGCGCACTTATGCTAGTACCCATCTTTAGAGGTAGCCGTATGTAGAAGATTTACGTAAGCCGCTCATGTCGATCACACAAACGGGGATAGATAGTTGTGTGTTTCAAGATTCACTTTAACGTAGTGTACCAGCTGATTGTTTCTGCTAGTGCAAAACCGTGGCATTTGAAAATTTACAATTCTCAACAACGGGATGGAGTGAAAATCTAAGGTTTCTGAACAAAATGGCGCCTGTTGGCTCGGGCAACCTCCGAAAGCAAATACACGGTGAGTAAATGATCATAAAGAGAGCTGTAAACCTTAAAATCAGCCGTTGAGAATAAAGTGTTCCCGAATTCAAGTCTGCCTTATCGAATTCCGGTTTCACGATCATAGCCCACCATAGTGGCAGTATTTACAACGTAAGACATCAACTAGTTTGGGTCATCGAGCATCAGCGAGGGGGAAAAACGAAAGTCAAATAACATGACAGCTGGCGGTATATAAACACGCACACACAATCGACAACAGTCGTACCTGTTGAGCCAAGGTGCTGAAATTGATTCAATGGCACTCCGTAGTATAATCTTTAGTAGCAGCCTGTCCATCTGAAGAATATAAGAGTAAATGGCGGCTCCGTTGTTGACGTAGGTCAAACAAAACAGTTAGCAAGTGGCTGAAACCAGAAACGCCTAGTGTAAATCAACCGCGACCGTGGACTTAGCGGTATGCTTCCCCCGAATTGTCGCGTGACTTACTGTGAAAACTGTGAACTTCGATGACAGGAAAATACACAGTCGAACGAATGACTTCCAGTCGTGACTGCTACAGAAGTGAAAAATGGAGGGTAAATCAACGGTGTTCATAGGACTCAGTGGCACCTTGTACCTAAATTCGTTTCTCACCACAGCAAGATTGTTGTACTTTACGTGTAGTTAGTGAAAAGTGAAACGGCCTTGTTAGAACGTAGATATTAATACCTGATGATAACGAAGTATGCATTCGGTGCACACGACGTCAGGTTTATAGACTGCCAGATACTCGTAACACTCAATGATGAGTAGAATAAGAATCAGATATCTCATGGAAAATGCCTATGTGACCCAGCATAATGTGCCGTAGATTTAACTGACAAGAATTTCGTACTGGCGTATACTAAATATGCCAGGTTAACACGTAAATCATAAAGATGCTGAGGTAGACCGCAGTTCCCAAATGATCTTTGTAAACATGCTGACTGCAAGTGAGAACAAATTTATCACTCAATGAGACATGATACGTTCCAGATAAATTACCCATCAACTGGTTTAAACATCGGTTGTAAGGAGGAGCATCACTTTAGCTCGTCTGCATCATTCCCATATGTATGGAACAGCAATCGTATTGATATATAAAAATGGTGTATTGAATAGTCTATGTTATTTAGCTTGTGATTACAACAAAGATATTTTGAAGACAAGCAGTCGGAGCTTTGCGCCCAACAGCCTGATTTTACTGGCCACCACTTAGACGTCTGTAGAATACTTTGCGCTCACCAAGCGATTCTGTATGCCATCCAAATTTGCTGATAGTCTTGATAAATAGTATGGGACTTTGGCTGATCTAAACAAAACCTCAATCATTTTGCTAGCACACTTTACACACACAAAACTCTCGTACTTCCGTTGTAAGAAAATCTAGATGAACTGTTTACAGGAAGGTGATATACATAATCATTTGTGGACGATTTTCAGTGTGCCTCAACCTAAGTGACCTCAAAATATTGCCCAGCAAATGTGATGATTTTCGTGAGATCAAATTGATGGGAAGTCCTGCCAGTGAGCCATCCGCTGCAGTGATTATAGTAGCTAATTTCTGTTCTCATGACTTGAGCACGCAATCGACGCAGTGCTTACTAGGTGGTGTGCTGAGCGTCAACAAGTGACAGTTTGGTTGTGGCAAATTTGAGGTCAGTGACGCAGTAGTGAACAGAGTTGTCTCGTGAGACTCAGGGCAGGAGTCCGAAGACTTACACTAATGACTTTCTTTAAAAATAGCAACGTCAGAGTCTGAAGTTTATTTTGAAGGAAATATGTAGAAATGTGAAGCTAAGACAAACTCTGAGTGACGCTTAAGTTAACTGCTATAACGCTGCAAGAAGATGATTCGCACTTTGCAATGACTTCGCCAACTGTGTTCAGTCGTCATCCACGGCGCTAGTGATGCAACCCGTTGAACACAATAAACACGAACAACCAAGGTAGTTTTAAGATGTCGTTCCTACAAAGCCCGGCTGCCGACGCTCGAGCAACGCCACCTGGATGAGTCTCACTAGTACCATGCGGTCTATGCAATTCAGCAAATATCAGGTTTCAAGTCATGTGGCTTACATGTGAACAACAAAAGCACTGTGGTCGATGCATTAGATTTCCGCGTTTGTTGAACTTTCTACCAGGGGAGTTGTCGCCACAGTAAAATAATGATAAGTAATACCTGGATAACTCACGTTACTCAAGTTTTCCCATGTGTGACTGTATCCACTGCCGTAAATTTCAGTACAGAAGGGAATAGTATATATTACCAGAGGTCAGCTTGTACGGAACTGCTGATCTGATTATTGCCAAAGGAATTTAGTTTGTGCTCTCAATTATGTACATGAGGGCATAACTGTTTGCCCGACCAGTTTCAGACTTAGTGATCAACATCATCACCTTCATTAAAGACCAATCCAGGTAACCCCTCTTTTACTCGTTTTGATTTCAGTGTCGTGGCCCGTTCGCGGTGGTGTGCAATGTATAATTTAGAATACTTATTTGAAATAAGCATGCGTATTATAAGTTTAGAAGCTTCTGTCACCAATGTACCTTTGTATTCAGCCAAGTGGAAATTAAGATAAATTGAACTACTGAACTGTTCAAGGCCTCTTTTAATTCGCTACAGTTATCAATCAGTTGTTAGGGGTTGCCATGAGGAAAGTCGTCTTAAGGGATGATATCTGACTGTCCCCTCTCTGTTTGTGTTTTCGCACAGTTTTTGGTGAGATCAGTTAGAAAAAAAGCATCCTGCATTGTCTCATCTTTGTGTAACTATCCTCGTGCGAACTTGTTTAGTTGTTGCAACTAGGACTGGTTGTCCTCATCAGATGTAACACGTTGATTCACCAGTATTCTCGCTCTACCCTATTCCTGCGTTATAAGATGTTTTTTGTCCAAAATGTTAATAACCTCGACAAAGTACCTAGATAACTTGAAATCTGGGCGTAACTGATGAACGTGACGTGTGTTCGTCACCATGGAATCACGAAAATGTCTAACAAGAAACTGAGTTCATTAAGATCAAAACAATACAGCGAAATGAGAGTAACAAAACGGAAATTAAGCTTGTTCTTCCAGTTAACATTGCACTGGACTTCACATGGTGAAAGATCGGTCAATCATTCAGTTGTAAAGCAAAACACACGGTTAGGCATGTTGGTTTGTAACAATAGCAAAGAGTAATCTGTTGATCCAAAGACATATTAAACATTTTCACTCAACACTGTGCAACCCTGAGTACGTAGATCTCGGGAAACAAAGAAACGTAACCACAAAAGACTTCGCAAAATCAGTGGCTTTTGCGCTACGCCGGTTAATAGAGTGGCACAGAGTAAAGTAGAAATTATCCAACCTGTGTGATTTTCTCAGCGGTTGATCTACTTATATCCTCAATTTCATTTCACATTAACGTTCACGAACTTAATAACTTTTGTTCTTGCATGCCGTCTCTCAAACTGCAGTGGCTACATAAAGGAACCCTCACAGCTTTTCAGCATCTCCTTACGAAATAGTGCACAGTGTAACATGCAAGCCGGCCCTCTTCACTTCCACTGTCCGTAGCTTATGCGGACCAGCTTTGAGGTAATACAGAGGCACCAACGAACAGCTTTCTTTCGGAGTAGGGGTTTGAGCAAGAGTCTTGTGAAAGGAAACAACACGAAAAACCATGACCCAAAGATCAGTAACCCATGCACACGACCTATACAAACGGAAACTGAAACGGTGCAGACAACACAGCTGCACGTTCCGTTACTCTATTCAAATTCAATCCGTGTGCGCAACCTGGTTTCGTTTGCACTTCACATACAGTAGGAATTGCACCGTGATGAATGAACAAAGGATATTTGGTGAATGGAGATGAGGTTAAGCATTTAGACGAGTGCATAAACAAGTTAGTTCAACAGAAAACAGAAGTCGGCCATCCCTGGATGTGTGTAACTAATCGGTGAGGAATCTGCGCCCACTGACGGAAGAAAAACTTACTAGTTGGTAGCTTGAGAATCACTCGTTTGCTACAGAATAGAGAAGTAGTAGAGATTTCAGAATACTGATCGCAAATACGATGACCGTTCAACAGGTTAACATCGTGTGTTCTTCCAAACGCTCATAGAAACCGAAGGGAAAGTTAGTTTGAATAACGGTTAACTAGTAGAAAATGAGCGATAGTGCTCTGGGTAAAACACATCTAGATACCAATAAAGTTTAACAATTTACGATTAGTACGGGTTCTCTGAACTCCAGCCGTTCAACCATGACGTACCCAAAAACGGTTTGTATATTGCCTTTAATTCCCCCTACCGTTATGCTTCAAAACAAATCTAAGACGCTAACCACGTGATTGTCATTTTTCATCTGTGTACGACTTGTCCGTAGAGTATACACAGCAAATTTACTGGCATTTTAGGCACTCCAAAGGCTTGCCAATTAGCAGAAGAATGTCAGTGAACTGTAGAAAAGAAAGAGGATTAAAGTGTCTGTATTAAAAGTAGCACATCTGACTCTCACATGATCAATTCGTCATCAATATCAGAAATGTACCTGCCCTAAAATTGTTGATATTCTTAGAGAAACAATGTCTCCTAGATGACATCACAATGGGCGTAGGCTACACTGTTCTTCGGTAAGTTTACAAAGATCCACACACTGATTAAAAATTGAACGGTTTGCTGTAGCCAAGTCAAACGTATATTTTACTCTCAGATGCATTGAAAATATAAATTTCCAGCAAGCGCATGTGAAACAACCCGTCAAGAAGTAACTTCACAGAGTAAAACTCTCTTAAGGAGTAACATAGAAAAACACAGTTTATGTGCATTGTATTCTGTCAAGTTGATTTAACAATGAATTAGTCGAAACAAACTCCAGCAAGGTAGTTTTGCATGTTAGTTGTTCACCAACAACGATAACTGATAACCCTCCGATCACTGTTAAGTAATATTATGATTGACACCGAATACTTCAAAATCAGTGATGTATTTCATGTCAACATTATTCTACAACCCATATACAACGCAGCTGTCGTGGCCTCTGAAAGTTTTCTTTGATGTATTCTAGAAGTATTAAATCGTCTAAAACAACATAACAGCCTTAAGTGTACGTATAGCTTCAACCCGTCATAAGATAAAAGAATGTCGGGAATGTTCACTCACTCACGAAATGTGACCGGAAAAATAGCAAAAATCTTCAGTCTCCGAGGCGTGTTTTGTTGAAAAAACTGCTTGGTAAGATAATTTAGTCTCATCAAATCGAAAGATGACAATCTCAGTACGTGATGTCTACTACTGGCCAGTGTCATCTGGTTACAAAGTAAACAAAAAGAATTTCGACTTTCTGTGCATTTTCCTACAGACAACTCCTTTGAAATGTTTGGCAAACTGTCGGTTAACTTACTGTTAAACGTATGTTGATGGCCAAATTACCTCAACTAAAATTCGTACACTTCTATTAAAAGTGCAAAGTCTTGAAGAGTTTTCTCGCAAACGTTTTGCACAAAATCTTCGTAGACCGTCACGGACTGAATTAGTACACTTCACCGCAGTATCACGGAGAGAATGCATCTAGCTAAGTTAAACGAACAAACAAACGTGTGGCATGGTTACTTTGGGAATAAATCAAAAAATTAGACTCTTTCTATGTAGTTGCATCCGTGGAGTAGTTTGTTGGAAACTCCCTAGTCGTTTGCAGGAATGATCAGCGGTCTTTGCCAGTGTAACTCTCACCGGGGTTGTCACATGCGTCTAACTGTTCTATGTGTCAGACAGGTCAAGTTATATATTATTAACCTCTATAAGAATTACCACAGAATATCTCTCAGATTATATTGGCTTCCATGGCAGCTACGCGCCCGAGCGATGGGCGCGGGCGAACTACTTTTGGATACGTGTCAACGTGGCAGTATACTCAACTTCTAGACAATACAAGAACTTGAAAAGGAGGTGATTTGTACATCGGTGTATTTTCATTGACTTTAACACTGATTATTTTGGTGGGATTAAAAAGAAGTCTTCAAGGATATGTGGTATTTGTTCATGTAGATCTTATACAGAAATGTCTTACAAAGCTTGACGAACGTTACATCCTCTCTAGCCGCACAAAGTATCGTGTGACAAACAAAGTTTAAAGCAAGTAGCGGCTAAACAGAGCTTTCATATTCAAGGTTCTTTCCCGTATTACACAATCCAAAGTCTTAAAGAAAGTTTTCGGTATTTCGCATTGCTGGCTGGGAGCTCACATTCCAAATGGAAATTTATCTTAGTCATTTTTGAACACTCTAAAGCGTTTGGTGAATTTTCCAGTCGTGTGTTTTCCACTTCTGTTCGTATTCAATAGATTATGTTCATCAGACATCACACAACGGTTGAAGCCTCTGTCTGTGGATCTCCTTTGATTCGCATTCCCTTACTGCGAGATTAAAAGACTAATTTTACTGACCTCATAGTAATGTTTTCACTTTGCGCATTTGTTACCGTTGAATGCTTTCATATAAAAACGTTATCAACTGGTTGACTAATTCTTAATTTAGTTTAAACAACAAGTGTTAATACCTCTATTAACGTAGGTCGTTCCCTTCGATCCACTTAAATATCCATCGGACGGATAAAACTGGCATGTGACGTGAGAGACAGCGTCACAACAAAACTATGTATTCGTTAGGGAACCCGATATGTGACGCTAGGTTTCAAGAATTCGTGGTCAGTATGATTGTACTTATCATCAAAATCACAGAACACCATCAGAATGCAGTAAATAACGGATTTTAAGCATCATTATTCATCGTTATTTACTTATACGTTCGAACTATTGAACGCCATGCGATACTGGATGTTCAAATAAGGATTGTGCTGGTGAAAATCGCAATGTTGAAATTCATTTCAAATTGGGATAAACTGCTGGCGTTTTAATTCTGGTCATTGGCCACTGCTACTTATTTCTGCTATACGCACAGTAGCCGATATTGCTCAGATTCAAAACAGATTGCACTAAATCAGTATCATATGAAACATGGTGAATAAAGTGACGATAGTACAAATACAAATTTTGTGTTAGTAAATGAGCGAACCTTCAAAGACACTAAAGTATACACGTTTTAAATGAAAAGTATTTTGAAAAATATGTTCCAATCATATAATCAGACAAGCTTGTTTGCTTGAAAATAGTCCGTTGATTCACGGTCCAACTAAATCTGTTGATGAACGTTTGTCATCAAATCCTGGAATGTTTGCATTTTCCGAATACTTCCATCTTGGTTTAAAACCCATAGTGTCAAAATACTTTTCAATGATAGCAATCGGTAAAACATTATTTTGTTATTGCTAAATTTGGTTTAACCGACAAAGTTTTAAAGCAAAAAGTGCAATTCTATTAAAACGTCACTATCTGTAGTGTGCTAAACACGGGCAGGCTAACTTGTACACATAATCTCTTCAAAAACTTACTACTCAGCAAATGGAATGCTAAATAAGTACCAACTTAAAAATGTTTCATTTCAGACAGCTAACTACTTACTCGTAAACGGAGCACTGGGTTTGCCTGAAGAAATCAAAGCAATAACATTCGGTTATGCACGTACAGCTCGTGGCATCAAAACGATGAAATGAACTAACGTCACATGGGGACAAACAGGTTTGGTTAAATCATTTCACCCCTGCGGCAACGAGATTGATTACGTCAACAAATTTTGACGACAGAGGGCTGCTGCGCAACTCTCGATTAAATACGTGTCGGGCGACGCCAAAATCTTACGATTGTGGTTACATAATTGAGCCACAAATAAAATGACGCGGTTAAACACGTGAACTGTTGCAACCAAGTTTTTTGAGATCGAATGAGACGGATTTCAGTTCGGGTGTTGGTATGCTGGAAGGTGTTGAATCGTTGTGTGCACCGACCACTTGGCCATGTGCTACGTCTTCCTTTGTTTTATGTTTTGGTTTTTTCTAATGACACGTCACCTGGAATGTAGCTGAACCCGTAGGTGACATGCGAGAGTTTTCCGAAGAAGAACGATTAGGGCAGTGGAAACCAATCCTGCGGAAGTGAAGAAACAAACAGAATTCAGCTACAGGATATGTGCGATCAGTGGCAGATTTCAAATTGTGATCAGGTTGATAGAATCCTGCTCCTCCGACGTTGCTTGTAGTGAAGAGTTAGTCACTTGATCCTCGCAATGTACCTCAGCAAATTTGGCCGGCCATTTATTTGTGAACGGAACACTTGCAGAGATTCCCTCCAGACTTTGGGCACCAAAACCACTCAACCGACCGTGATTGTATCCAATTCTTCACCTAGTTTTCCTGTACTAAGGTTAGATAACCGAATATTTTATCTAACAGACTGACTGAAATAAATAAACTGCTTCCTTCTCGCAGTGTTCTTTGCTTTGCTTTCTTAGAGACATGGATGAAGGAAACTCAAATTTTCAGATTTCAAAAGAGTACGGTTAGATGATGTCATCCGTTGATTCATTTGTACATTGCCCGCCGCAGACATGACTGAATGAAGCCCAAAGGCTGCGGTTTGTACCGGAGTAACTTTAGCAATACGATATCTGATCAGTAGTACTTAGGCTGAATGTTTTGAATGCTAAATGACCACTACATTTTTCAAATTCAGTGGCTTGATGTGAATAAAGAGACCAGTGGGAACATACTGGATTATAGATTGTGATAAGCTGCTTGGTCCATGCTTAGCAATAAGAGTTGCAACTTCCATTTTTGTCTATTAGGTTGCATTTCTTTACTGATGGAGGTTCATTTCCCCTTTATCTGTGTTTAATGCGTGTAAACCGGTGATATTATGTGTCCGTTGACAACTAAGATTGTTTGTTTTCAGTTGCTTTTCGAAACTTGTCAAATGGTTTTATGAAGACAAGTGGACTTGGGGCCTAATGAAGCGTTCGAATTGTCAAGCCACATTTTGAAGGCATAAAATAGGACGGTGACGGAAACCAATTTACATATCAGCAGTGTGTATCGGGCGTCCGCTGAAAGCTGTAAGATGAAAAACAATCGCTAAGAACAAAAAAATGAAGAATGTACAACGTTTCAACGGGAATATTTCTAAAAACATTTGGTAAACCGGGAGTAATTCTGATTGGCTGTCAGTTTGCTCAGCAGAACATCTTTAATTAATGCGTTGGCAAAGCTACCACCCAGATTTTCTCAAGATATCTGTGGCCAACTGGAGCTCAAAAATAAACTTTCTCTTTTCTTCGTCAACTTGGATTTTGAGGATATTTGCAACACTGAAATTAGTGTACCTCTGAGTTTAGTTTACTTGGGTTGCAGAGAACATAATTTTGCCATCTACAGCGTGCCCAATAGTCCGGATAAATCCAATCCAAATTAGCAACCTTGATTTAAACAATGTATTTTCCGTGTGCAATTAAGCAAAAGAGGTATAGTAAATGGCACCTGGTTTCTTATGGATAAGTCTGTCCAATAAATAACCTGGTAAATCTTAACACTCACGAACGCTCATATTGCATGATTTATTGAAATAAAATAATGACTTTGCACAGGTTGTTCCTGAATGCACATATTTTGGCGTAGAATGAACAGAGTGGCGTGGATATATCCGCATCATTACGTTGAGCACACTTCCGTCAGAGAATTCTAATAATATTCCCTATTTTATTCAAATTTAGCCTATTAATTCCTAAAGAACAGAACTATCCTTGGTTTAAATATAAGCAACAAGTTTTGCATTCAATACACTGTTGGTGCTCTATGCACTAGGCAAGTTTAGTTGGTAGAAAACTGTTCGTTGGTTGAAGTTCACTTCGTTTTGTCGAACATAATATCAACAGCTTCATTCCTACTGGAATATTCGCTGACATGTAACAGTGTCTCATAGGTTACCCGTCTTCTATGTTTTATCCCCCCAAACTGAGAAAACAAAAACCGGAAAAATTTTAGATGCGAAACGCCAGAAGCGTTGTAAATTTTATCGCATAATGAGCGTATCGATTGAACGCACAGCGAACTGGCTTACTTCAAAAATGCTCAACGTTACATTACAGTACATACGTCATTGGCTGTTAAGAAACGCCTTTTGCACGCATTGCACGCTTTATGGTATGTCAGACTCAACATGCTGTCATCAGCTAGTTTATATTTTATATCTCCATTAAAGCAGATTTCTTCCCCCATGAAGTAAAAGGTGACCCGAATAGGTCAGTAAATTATGTTCCCCTACTGAGTGGCATGAGGCTGTTTTATCACCACAATGGTTTTCGATGATCGAAACATGTTTCTGCATAAAAATAGCAATTCTAAGATATCTTTTAGGCACTTCCAACTTTTCTGCTCGTGATCCAACTATGCAGTACAAGACAATTGTATAGGTATAGTGTGTTGATATACTGGCGTGAAACCTCTGAGACACGCTTAAATTGCTGTAATGGAAATAGGGAAAGCGTGACGGAACTATAACAAGTAGAATAACGCTGGGTGGTAATTATTTTCAAGCGGCATTTTGTTATCGAGTAACATAACGATTTGCGACTCACAGAAGTCAAATAGCTAACGTCTGCTGTTTCCCGCCACTAGTTAATAAGTGTGACTGAGAATGCGAACACTAGGTGGGACGTTTCCGTAAATAGATGTGAGACAAATCCTGTCAGTCTTGTTGCAGTGAAGCAGTATAACTTTCCAGTAAATTCAGACCTGTTTCTACATTCCGAGGAAACCGAATACTTTGCTCTGCGTTGAACAGTTGTATACAATAGGTTTTTGATTTAGCAAACGTTCGCCGGACAGCAAAGAGTCAAATTCTAGCTAGTTGTGCTTTTGTATCGTTCAAGTCACTAGCCGAAACACTTTTGAGATTTTCAGTCAATCATAAAACATAAGTCTCTGTGATGCCACGATGCATATACTGGCCACGATGGAGCTGCAAAGCAATAAAATCGCCCAAACACGATAGCACAATTCTAAATGAAGATTGCACCTGAAGTCCTATAAAAGGGGTTGTTACTAACGGGACCGAAATTTCTGACTTTTGCCTCTCTCAAAATAAGAAAACGTACCGCGACTATTTCGCCTTCGCGATTCTTCTGTTGTAGTCTGTTGTAGTCTCTCTATCATGTTGCCATTAGTGAATACTCTCTCAACATCATTCGAGTAAACCATTCTCAAAATGTTTAGCTTCTGCCGTGTTGTACTGTTAGTTGGTACTTTGATGTAGATTTGATGTCACCTATTCAAATGTCAAAACGACATAGATTTTTGTGGGGTCGAGCCCCTGGTCAGTTTATCGTAAACGGTGGTGGTGGGAAGTCGAGCATGCTCGAGTCCGTTGATACGGTTTGGGCATCCGAACGATCTTGCAGCCAGCAGATAAACGTGATTCAGACATTTCCATGGTGGTTGACTATGGAATATATAAATCCTCATCTCTGATGTAAAGACAAGCCTTTAGAATGATAAGGCAAAATGGAATCATAACGAACCAATAGACGTCAAATGCATTCTGATGTTGCTCCCAAAACATCGCTTAGCCTGCTCTTCCATCTTTAGTTTAACATGTCTGAATTTGGGGCAATATGATAAAAACGATTTTTATCGTCTTTTTTTAAATCCCTTACGTGCGTACGTTGGAACGCTAAAGTAAGATGGTTATCTTTATATCGACATCACGTACGCTAAAATCGGCATTCTGGGTCAAACGAACATTTTGAATTCCATATATTATATATATGTGAACTTTCCATATCAAACCATGTTGTCGTACTTATAATGAGGAGTGAACAATAGGAAGTAGATCCTAGTAGGGTAAAATAAAGTGATCTTTTAAGTTAAAATCCAAGATGTTCTACGCACACCAAAAAACGGAGCAAAAATGAAAGCGGTTATTTGCACGAGACGCCTTGTCAACCTCAAGGTGATCAAAATTCGGTTATTTCCTCAGGGTCTTTATCATTGCCAAATCACTAAATATTTTGTAAAGTTTGAGAGAACGCTTTAAAGTATCAATCAGGTCAACACAATCTACAAACGTTTATGCACTTCATTTTTGCGGTTTTCCGTTGTGCAGGTGAACAAACTTACGTCGTGCTTACTAGGCAGTGGAATCTTTCAGCTGTAGAAAACGAAATGATAACTTCCAAACCTATGTTGTTATATTTTATTTGATATTAACTGAGTAATAATTCAATTGGAATGTAAGAAGATTTGACTGAATGGAGTTGCACATTTAGAGAAACTTGATTTTGTTTTGTGAAAGGTTTACCATACCAGACACTTATTTTTGCAGTCAGTTTATCCGGAACACAGTGGAATCGAACAGTTATGTCATGCACAGAAAGAAGTGTATGTTCACCTGCGTTCTTCCTCAAGAAGGGTAGTATTACTGGGTCGACAGTTATAGGTCAGACCAATGACATTCTACTCCACTCGCCTCTGCAAATTACTTCTGAGGGTTTTGCACTGTGATTCCCATAAACTGAACAAAGACAAATTTCAACTGGAATTGCCAAGCTTTTTTCAATTGGTTATAAACCAGTGACAGACCAAACTACCGAGGCCCTCACGCAAGTAGTATCGGTGATCACACAGCACGTAATCATCTTGCATTACCGAGTGATTTAACAAGAAATTGTTAAGACACCGCACGTCTACCAGTAAAAACGGAAGGATACGCAAGTGAAATCTGAGAGAATCACGGTACAAACTCACACCCAATTGTTCTGGACCACATAGGAACAGAGCGATTTCCTGCACACGTTTGAAGTCGTTAAACTTCATGAAAGTGAGCATTGAAATATTAATAGCCATGTCAAACAGATAAATCTTTACAGTGGACTGGTGAAAAAGTTTTTCAATAAATCCATCTCACACCCGGTAGTAATCCAGTGAAATGCTTGAAAAAAGAGGAAAAAGAAATCTAAGTCTGTTTGGTGAAACAAAATTTACATGCATTCTTCGGCTTGTTCTTTACGTTGTTCACCGTGCAAGTGTTCAAGGTACCGGCATTATGCTGAACTATATTCAACAGAACATAATTGTCAGCGGTTTAAAATAAGGTGTTCGATTCAACATGGTAATTAAATGATTAATTTTCTCTGAGACTGGCATCAGTAAAGCTCCATCGGACTGTTTTATTTTCGTGTCGAGACCACGGTGTGTATTTTGAAGAACTACGATGTAGAACTCACACCTTCAGCAATTGTTTACAAAGAGGGGAGAAGTAGTTTTCAGTAGACAACTGTGATTTTTAATTGATGTGCATTTCTATATACATGAGATGATGGTACGCGTTTTATCGGTACAGATGTAGTCGGATAGCTTTTCGAATTGGAGAACGTACGCACCAGAATTTGTTTCCCTTGTTTCAGTTATGCAAACATATAAATACGAAACTGACAGTTGAAGCCAAGTATCCTGGTCTGAATTACAAGTAGCGCAAATTTCACTGCCTGGGATATATTAATTTTTAATAAAAACACGTGTGACTCGGTATACTGAGCGCAAGAGTAAAAAGCGTTTGCTTCTACAAATTAGGGATCTGCCATCAGATTACGATGCCTCATACATTCTTCAACGTAAATTTGACCACTATGGATTGATTATTCAAGCCGATTGACTGAGTATTATATGACGAATGAACCTACGATGTCTCTTTGTTGGAGGAAGAAGGTTGGACACTGATGAATTCACACAAAGTAATGTGTCATCAACCCAACAAGACCCCAGTAGGTTGACTCAAACAGCTGTGCGTACAAAAGGCAGGCTAGTATGTTCTGATCTGGATGACTTCAAACACTTACCGCGTTACGATATTTTGAATAAGTTGACTGGATCAACTCGGTGACTTGTTGTCATAAGGTCTCAAGAGCCTAGTGATATGGGTTTCCGATCAACTGGTTTGCTGTTTTAAAATCATTATATCATCCGTTGACTTAACCATTCCGGAACATGGTTGGCTACTTGCTGTTAGTAGCTTTCGATATGTCCCAAGTTTGTAACCTTAAGTGTAGCGTCAAGTGAACTGGTAGTCAATGTAAGAGGCAGAATATAAACAACTTTTGTCTTTCCACTCGTAGGAGGTAAATAAAATGAAGCACACTTTGAAGCCTGTTCTGTTTCGTGCTTATATGGGGAGGTCCAGTTGTGTTTCATTCAATGTAGTCGCGAACAAGTTTTGTTTGATTTTTTCGGACTTCAGCAGCATTGTTGTTCTACAGTGCACATACCACTCATTTCTGATCCTTGCAACATCTGCCTCTCCTTTTTGTAACGAATCTTATCTAGGTGAGATCCAAATATGGAACGTCAGGGATTCGGCAGCATAAACAGCACGCCTTAATGAGTCAAGCGCCTTACCAGCTGACATACAAAGCTGCACCAAGAGGCACGGAATTTCACATCTAGACCCTGTGGCTCCCCCACCCCATTTCTCATAAAGAATCCCTGGCTGGACCTGTCAAACAGTTCACACTGAAATTTGTCAACGTTGTTATTGAGCACTGGAAGTGTGTTGGTTAGCCAGATTGGACTTACTTTTTGTCAGAAAATTGTTGTCTTTGTCCCGCTGCTAACCAGACACGTTGAGCAAAAATGTTAGAAGAGAGATTTAGAAAGCATTGAGCGACATTCAGCACAGTCACTGGAGAATTTGTTTGTTGCAACACGACGTACAGACGTGCAGAATATGCTTCAGAACACAACTTTCATTCAAAAGCCAAAATTGGCAAATTTCCTGCAGATTAAAAGTTTTCAACGGAAGTGGTAGCCCCTCGTAATCAAACAAATGCGAAAGATTAAATGCAATTTAATCCGGGAGGAAAACACGGTGATATTCGGAGTAACATTTGTCATAGTGAGCATTCATTTTCTGCGGAAATGCAACTGAGCAAACTCATTCGACTTAATGTGCTTGTCAATGAAAGGAATAAACATCAGCATTGCGAATCAACACGGAATCAGCGCAAATATTCACGATTTTGACATCCATACAAGCAACAGAAACCAATACGCTTGTCTAGTTTTCGCACCATTTGTCTGATTTTTGAACGCGTTCTAGTGCGATCCACTGTCAATTAGAAAATCAACAGAATGTGGAATCCTTAATTTGGTAAAAAAAGAATTAATTTCCAAGCAAGCGCAATCACAGACATTTTTTTTTCCAAAATATGGAGTTTGACGAACCGCAAAATTCATGAAATGACCCTCAGCTTTTGACAATATTTTCACATTTCTGTTCACTTTCAAGGGTAATGGTGGGGTCAGTTAATCTGCTATTAAAATTATGTGGATATCCAAATGATCGTAGAGGTACGTCCTTGGGTACATATAAACATTTTACTTCCATTCCTGAATCTCTTTGTGTATCGCAAAAGCATCTTTTTAATCACTGCTAGCAAGTTTTCTGGCAGAACCCTGTCATCCCCGTCAACATTTGATTTCAAATGTCGATCGAATAAAGTGGCAGGTTGAAAACTTGATGTTCACATTTTTGTGAGGCTGGTAGTAAACACAGTTTGTGTCCTTGTTTTTGTGTGTGAGCCATAACTAGTGTTTTGTATTTTAAAGGCAGATAAGTCTCCGTTTTTATGAAAAAGTGAGAAGACCACATTATGTCACTGATAAACCGGATCAATATAAAAATATCCAACTTTCTGGGTATAAAATAATCTAGATGTAATTGAGTACTTTTAAAATGAACCAATTTGGTCTTCAATTTTATAAGTTGTTTTTGACGTTCAAAGAATTGGTAGAGTAGTGTGGTCATCATATTTTTCCGTTAAATCTGAAATCAGATTCAGGTGATCGTTTGCCTGACAACCTCCTCACGTTTGACATTCATTGGCTAATTGATAGAACCTCTGAAGCCCGCAAGAAAAATGTATAATATATGAAGGGTTTTAGCAATAATGTTTGTCTATGTCGCCTAAGAACAGTCAACTCGTGGAAATCCTTGAAATGCCCCTGTGAAGTAGCACAAACGGGCAGCTTCGTGTAACGATAAATAATGTGATCGATTCTACCAGACAAAAGATAAATGATGTGGGCTACGCAGATACATGGTAAAGAAAGCAGTGGAGTGCAGTGTTCAAAGTTCCTGTTTCGGTTTCGTGAAGACGTGTACGCAGGAAAAAACTCAGTTTCACAAAACCAATTTGGATCAAACATTCTACAAATCCACTCGTAAACAGACTGCCAAAATGCGAAACGTAACCGTGTATAACTTGCAAAATCTACTGTCAATCTATTTCACCTACTCACCTGCCCGCATTTGCTATAACTGGTGCAGGCATCAGCGTCAGACGGTTAGATAATTTGGTTTTAACCTTAAATTATTAAGCAGAAATAAGAATAAATCATTTAGTTTTAACTTTGACTTGCCGTTCAGTAGATCTAGGAATGTCAAACTAAAACAAGCAAATAACATTACAAATCACCGGATGAGCATTACATGTAGTTATAAAATGTTTTCAACTTATTTACGAACCAAAAACCGATTTAGTGATTTGCCGATAAAATTCACGGAATTCGCATGTCAGATAGAGCAGAACTATATACTGTGTTTTTTAATATTCTTGGCAAATGGGCATTCAAATACACCTATACGAAAAGTAGACCTTGGAGAATAGCTAGATGATTTCCTGCATTCATAGTTACTGCCGCAAATACCTCACGTTCAACGACTTTAAGTGTGAAAATCCTCACGAACCGGACCGTCCGAAACAAGGTTCGTCGGGTCAGTTGCACACCTTATGCAATATCTCTCTGGTTGTGGCCTCAATATTTCTCCTGTGTAGCAACTCTTATCCCTCAAATGATCACAATCAAGTCAAATACGTCTACAAGCATCACATTTCTCGACAAGTGTCAAGAGTGACATCGTATCACCAGAACTTGACTGGCGTAATCGGCTGATAACTTTTGTTGTAGTATGCAATAGGACTTTATTCAGGAATATCTACAGACTGTCAGAGAATAAAGGAGTAACATTTCTGCAACAAATCTTGACGACCACTGTGACAATCTGGATCGCTACTACTTCTTACAAATAGTAAAAACCAACGCTCAACATTTGTATATTCACCATATTCACTCAACCTGCCGCCTCCATGACCATACAGGGATGATGGAAGGGTATTGAAAAGATTTACCCAGATACTGAGAATGGTAGTTCACATTGTGTATTACATTTTGTTCTAATGTGTTCCTTCTCCTTCTAGATTCCAAACGAGAGTATGCCCTGGGAAAACGCTGCGAAAACAGATTATAACAAGATATGTGATAAACAAATAAGAGGTCATGTTACACGTGTCCGATATGGCGCTAATTAACCAAATCATGGTTTGGCAAATACAAGACGAGTAATTTTGAGAAATCAATTAAATCGATTTGCCTAATGATGCACTTGATAGTCTTAAAGTACCTCAATCTTCTCCTTATGGGTGTATGAGGAATAAAAATGAAAGTTCACCTAACTATAACTGAACTGAGAAACGGTTCTGTAGCAAAGAAAAGAAATGAGCAGAGAAGTGGTTCGACCTTTTGAAAACCGACTAGCTCTGAACAGCTGTGTTGGCCTCTGGCAGTTTCGGAACACACTAGAGGATAATATTGGTGCACACGTCAACTTCAGTGTTTAATTGTGAATGTGCATTCAAATTATGCATCAGCTGGAAAGTGCATTGGTCAGAACAGAAAAATCCACTCGCTTCGGTCAAAGCAGTTAACGAGTAGAAGAGGCGGGGAAACATTTCTGCCATACATATATATGGGTGTTTATGCTAATCAAGCAAGCAAATTGAAATCAACCAAAGAATGGTTGATTTAACGTGATTTGATAAACATCTAAAACTACGACCGGAAGCACAACGTTTTGGTTACACATTTCTCGTGAAAGAATCGACTGGTGTTTACTCAGAAGTAAGAAGAATGATTGTCATATCAAAGCCCCGAGTCAGTCTATGCAATTTTAGGTTAGTGAGGAAGATAAAATCGAGTTGTGCACTGTATACTGAATAATGAAATGTTCGTTTGGTAATCTAAATGTTCAGTAGAATCAGTAACGTTTATTCAAAAGCTCTGGATACATGAGAGCGAAGTATCACAAACCCATAGACAATTCCCGTGCGACTTTCTGCATTTCAGCTGAACGTAGAAATCGTGTTCAGGCCGGCTTCAACCGCCAAAACTCTTCGAGTTCGAGTTCTGATTTTATCAAAGCTACTGCTTAACGTATATATTTTTCGAACCGGGACTTCAAATACAGTCACACTTTCCCGGGGCAACCTTGTAGGCGATCCTGTCATAAATCTCACGTTGGGTCCAATTGAATGTTCACAACTAAAATCCCAGTCAAGTCTAAATTTGGTTGAAGTAGTCAACTTGTGTCCTCAGTAGTTACATTTAGTCGTGTCAGTTATTTCCCTCAATGGTAAATTTGAATCCTCCATAAAATTGTTCCGTTTCGAACTACTTTTTCCCATTCGAAGATCAGTTGCACCATAATCATATCACATGTCCGGCTGTTTTGTCTAAATAAGAGTCAGTTAAATCTTCAGTCTTGCGTTTATGTCCGCGTGCGCATGCCAGCTATCGTCGAATCATCAGTCAACTGCACAGTGTTAAAGCTATTTTAAGAGGTAAACCTGTCAAATTGATATTTGATAGGTGATATTTTTGATGGTCAGGTGAAATCCGACAACAATCTTGCAAAAGTGTACTGACAGTGTTGGCCACGTATTGACAGCCAGCCTACTATAAAATTACTCACGGAAAAATGTTAACATACTTTATAAGGCTTGCTGCATTGTCTTTTAATTGTAGGATTGCTAGCTGAGATTAAAAGTGCGAAGCAGGTAGGCATTTTTGTCGGAAAAAACACGGAGCACTAATAGAAAATGTGAACTATTGCCTAACGCAAAATATGGTTCAAGAAGCAAAACCTACCATTCTTTAAAGTCACCATAAACGAATTACGCTCTTCCTGATTCTCACTGATCAACCATCGTTTTCCTCTTAAGCAAAAGTCCGCTGCAAAAGTGTGCATCAGATCATCTGGGAGGAAGGACAGATGACAAGAAAAGTGAAAATTAATCGAATTCAACAAAATAATTTAACGGTTGAAGTGATGAAAAGAGTCACTACATAACACACTTTGGTGCGATGATGTCAGTGAAAACTAATACATAAACTATTAGGTTAATATTACACATTTTAACAGTAAATTATAATAAACGATCAAACGTTTAATGCAATTAGATTATATAACTTGTTTATTTTAATTAGTAAATTCTTCGATTACGTACAATTACAGCAGGCTTGAAAATACTAGATGGTATGTACATGTCATCCACACTATCTTAAAAGAAGACGTCAAACAACGCGTAGAGTTGATGCGATGGCTAATACGGAAGCAACATTGAATCACAATGCCCTGTTACTAGCGAACATATTAGTGATTTGTGTAAGTAGGCAGTATGAACCGTTTCGATCGGCAGATCACTTCTAATAAATGAATTACAATTCGGTGATGGGCAGGCTCAAGAAAAATGCAATCATATAGTATGACATGGATACCAACGAAGTTCTTTCGAGCAGTCAAGAGACTCAACACATCAAAAATGAGGTGAGCCTCATAAGGGGTAATAGGCACACTACTCAAGCAAAGTACAGAAATGGACTACTTGATATACACAAAACCTGACGCGATAAAACACCTGCGTCCTGCTCAAACTAACCGTTGAAAACAGAGGTGCTAAACTGTACACAAGTGAACACTTGGGAGAGATAGAACTGTGCAAGTATCACATGTATGAATCAGAAAAGCCTATACACCATGTCACAAAATCCATAAACGACCTACGTGTGTACGCAAAAGGAATTTTCCATTCAACTCCAGTTCCGGACCTAGGTCAGCAGAACTTCAACCGAAATCATGCCAGGCGTAGTGCACAATATCAAAACCAAGAGAACTAGGGTACAGTGAATGTGTTTACACACAACTCATTATTCGGACTGCCATAACGTTCGATATTGAGGGGAATGTTCACGCACATGTTTTTTTATCATGATACAACTTGGATTCTCAATGTGGATAAGGTGATGACTGCACCTATTCTGACTGGGTTACTGGCGAAGATTTCTAATTATTTCACTGGAGTTCGTTTTCACTATAACAGTTTGCACGAAACCGTTCATATCAGCACCAGGACTGATGAACAAATCCAAAGACAAAGCGATGCTTCGCAGGAGTTTTAAAGATGTGAGTAAAATATCTCTCGCCTAAAAGTACGTTCTTATTATAACCATGTCTTTGTCCTCATAGTGTAAAAAAGTAATAGGTCATCCATAGATTCCAAAATTTCCCAGTCAAAAAACTCTCTTGCTTCCATCTTAGTTTAAGTAGCTTTACATCCGTCTGATCGAGACACAGACCAGAACTAAGTCCTGGAATCGAAATATCATTAGGGACTATTACCACCTAAACTTGAACACCAGACATAAAGGCAACAACGGTCTTCCATCTAATATCCTTTTTACTTCGACAACGGCTCCGTCATCAAGAGTTTGTTTAACCCACGTCGATCAGAGGATGCGTCGTGAACAATGTATCAGTCACTGCCTGAAGCATCCAAAATCGCCACCTTATCAACGATAAGACGCGCAACACTTATCAGTGCACCTCAAAATGTAACAATGTTCGGCAAACAAATATGTTGCGAGATGGCGCTCGGGAAGTATTACTGGGCACTTCAGGTGGAAGCCCACATTAGCCGGCCATATTGGTTCACCCATGAGCATTCTCTTATCTGTCCAAATGTAGTTTAAGCTAAGAAGTGAGCCTTTTTTGATAACCGAACTGCTTGTTTAGACGTTTGCAACCTCCCCAACGAAGAAAATTCATTTGCAATTTATTCTTTCGAACCAAACGGATGACATCTTGCTCAGTAGACCTAACTGTTCTGAATTTCAAGCGGCGCTTCAATAATCCTAACGTTATTCTGTCGATAAGTTGCAAAAACCAATATGGTTTGAATTTACACAATTTGGCTGCAATAGAAAGTATCGCAGGCCAGCCCAAAAGGCCAGACATCCAGAACACACAAACCCTGTTCACCTTAAGCAATAAGGGTCGTTTCATCTCCATGTTGCTTACGATGGTTAGTATTTTATGCCAAGACATATTCCGTGGTGTCAGAAACACAAGATCTGACAATCAGGCTTCTGTACCTTCGTGGCCGCATACCTTATGTGAAGCGTCATTTGCTAGGTTGTCTTTGTTACCAATGAGTGGGGGACGCTGAAGTGTGCACGGTACATACCCAAATTACAGCAAAGGTGCTAAACATATTAGCGATAGTATAGTCTGTTCAGAAATATGCTCCTATAAACAGTGACCCCAGATTAGTGGTCAAACATTCATAAACGTGGACCGTCAGAGCAGCAGCAATCAACCTCAGTTAGGGAAAGAAGAACCTTCAATGGAGTTGATTTAACCATAAAAAAAATCCGCTTCTTGTTTGCTGTGCAGATTAACTTTTGAAACATCAAAACTTTGCGTTCTATAAAGCAACAGTTTTGCCGGTTCGTATGCGGTTGGTAACATGGAGGCCTTTCAGATTCCGTGGGCAATTGCAGCAGTCTTACCAATTATGTTCACTATAAGCGTTAACGTAACATTTTTGGCTTTGTGGTTTCGGCAGGCGTTTCCATGGTGATAGCCATGGATCAAAAAGTGGACAAGTACGAAAATCGAACTCTTCCGATGAATAGTTTGTCTTAAGGAAAAAAAACTCAAAACAAACAAATATGTATTTGCATCCTGTTAGACATTCGAAGGTGGGACTTAGTTGCGCGAGTTCAGCCCGAATTTCCTTCAAGACGTCGGCAGTCTCTGATGAGAGGGAGTTGAATACGTCTGTATTGCAAGTTGAACATCACACACATTTGGTCGCAGCGTTCGCACTTAGATAGACTTTCCAGTCAGCCTGTTTCACTAAAAGCACTGGACTCGAGTTCCGTACTCATTAGAGCTCGTCAGTAGTGCACATCGTTGCCACGGCCGGGATTTGAACTCCTGCCATTCCAATCATGAAGCGTCCGTGTCGACCACTGCGCCATCGACCTCAGTTGGGCACGACCGAATTATCCTAAGTGGATGATCAACCACTTCCGCTTGTAAGCAATGATGAGGACGTCTGATCGTCTCGAGAGGAGACACAGTAAATGTCCTGTTAACTCCAGCCGATAATGTGAGTGATGTTCAACTTGCGATTAATCAACACCCACACTACTCATGAGTAATCTAAAATATTTTCTAGCAGGTCTAATGAAATCTGAGATTTCGACCTGTCTCGGAAGTCCTAATCGCTCCGAGATCCTCGTCAGACTTTCTTACTCTTAAAACAATCCCCAGTGTCTGCTGTAACAGCAGCAGACTCTGTAATAAGTAACACACCTACCGTCCTAATGGTCACATCTGGACCGTGATGGAGTTCAACGAGTGACCATGGAAGTTTGTCAAGCATTCAGGAACAGTTCGTGGTTAGACCAGATTTTTGTGGTACGCCATGGGTTGATGTGGTGAACATAACCGTCTAGGGTTACATGGCTCAAACTTGGATTCAGGAACCTCTCCAACACAACCTTTGCCAATCTAATTATTTTCAGGTTGACCATCACTCACATTAGATCGCAGCCTTCACATCCAGACATACTTTCCAGCCAGCCTCTTTTCAATGGATGGCTTAGAGGCAGTGAAGCTAGTGCAGACCTTAATTCGACTGGCAAATATGTCGGCACCGCATCTACAATACAAACTGTCATAGGATTTAAGTGCGTCGCACGATCATCAAGAAATTTATGAATGCGAACTTTCCGTTTGCTTTCGTCAACGACATTTCTTGCCTTAGCATGCTCACTACAACTGTTCTCATCATCCCCTGCTTACATAACGAATAACCTGGTCTGTTATACCTATGAATTAGCTTGCGATAAAATCGTCCATAGATTTTGATCCTTCGGTTGCCTTTATCGTGATTCAGCAATTAACAACGCGGATCTAGCTTGAACGCTACTACAACCGTCACAACTAACGCGGAAATCAGGGTGTGGGACAGAAACAATAACCTTGTTGACCTGCTCGACTGAGTTTAGCTTGCCGTCCCAGGTGGGTTGCTTCATGGAACTGAAGAGCCTTATCATGTGTTGTACAGCTTAGATATCAGCCTGTTGTGGTATGAGCTATAAGCGTGATAACCAAAATTGCAATGTTGGAAACCACTTTAGATAAATTTGATGACAACCGAATTATTCTTGAGACTCAAAGAAACAATCTCAACTTTTTACGGGCTTTCAGCATCTTAGTCTGTGATACAAATGAGTCCTACAGAAAGTTTGTTGGTTGTGAAGCGACACATCAGGGAAGCATCCACTTGAGTTACGACGGCACAAAACCTGACACTTTCGGATTGGGACACTGTTATTCAACTACTCCAGTATGTGTTCCGTGCCCTCCAATTTATTAAGGGAATAGTCTATCATGTTTCGTTCGTCCTGTCCAATTGTCAGTGACATCCCTCTAGGAAATTACTGGAGGTATGATTATTGTATTCATGTTAATTGAACAGGATGACACGTATTAGTCCACAGCACGAAGACGTGGTATGCCAAAACGGAATTTAAGACTTGGAGCTACATCTAGGTCGGGTGAAATCTATATCGCTTACGAATATTTGGTAATCTTACTTTATAACCTCCCCCAGTGTTCTGTTGTTGTCGTCATGATCCAGGCTGCAGACTGGCTGATTTTTATGCTCGCAAATAGTAATCGAACTTTTGTGCTTGATGCTCACCAGGGACGTATTCTACTATTTTCTCAAACAGAGAGATGCAAATGTACCGCGATCTGTAAAGACTGGCTGGGACAGGAAGGTGCGTCTGTCACTCACTAAAAAAAATACAATGAGATTTCCTGTTGGTTGTCTTTTCGTCGCACAGTTGTTGCTAAATTTTTAACGTGTTCCCCTCTAACGCTGTCTGTCTGGCAAAATATCAACATTGTGCTACAATATTTATCATTTGCGGTATCATCTACCTTCTGGATGGAAAACCTCATATTCCAGAAACACGTTTGCATCCGACTTTAAAATGGCCGGTACGACGATGATTATGAACAAGAGTCAAGCTATCGTAACTGTTGATCTGATATTCAGAAAACGTGCTACAGTAAAGTTTGTGGAGATCAGTGTTATTCTGACTGCGTTTTAGAAAGTGTCTCACTTCATGCTGTACGAAAAAGAAAAGCCAAGCCACTTTGTAATTTTTCATAGTTTACCATCCGCAAAACCAGTCAGAGCTTGTTCACCGTTAAGTGTATTTACTACGCATGATAATCTAACACTTTTTCCCAACGAAAAGGATCTTCATGTTGATAAGTTCCACTGATAATATTTGTGCGCTGGCAATGTTGATAACTGAAAGGGATAGAAGTCAGTGCATGAATGTGACGCTGTGACTACCACATTACGCAAAGGACAGTAGAAGAAATCCAGCTCTTCCGCACCCTTTTGTGTCAGCCCATTCGTTTGTCGAATGCATGGGCGGTTGAGAGTATGTGCACTATGGTGTATTCTGGAACCATGCTTCACTAGAATGCAACGTAAGCAAGTATGCTTTTGGACTGACCTATAGCTAACTAATCAAAATAAGTTCTGTTTAGTAAGTTAAGCGGTCAACAGCTGGAACCAACATAAAGTTTTATACCGGATGAAAGGATATGCTTCACACTAAGTTCGCAGTAAATCGCACAGCAGATCAGAAGCGAGTGAAAGATAACGCGTGATCAAGACAGGTCCAACCTTTTGTAGCAAAATTATACAGGAACCTACTAAATAACAGTCCTTCTCACGACGCTCGTCATATATTGCTACCTGTATTTCACTTTCACACCAGTGGGAATTAACAAATGGCCGGTAACAGTTCAACCGTGTGGAATGGGTGCAAAATGAAACACAATTACATTATCAAATTTGAACAGGTGATCGTCTAATTTATTACAGTCTAAGGCAGAGTTCGCATGTGCTCCGGACACCGTCTAGATGTCTGAACAAATTGAAGTACTGTGAATCCAAGCAAAAGCCGTTGTCAGCCCTGAGAGTTAACAAACGGTGAACGTTTCACGATGAAGGCTGGTCTCATACGATCAAGAAAAACAATTATGGGTGTAAATATGTACAAACATCGTGTGCCTTTTGCTCAACAATAATGTTATATAATAAAGAAGTTGACGATACGCATTCTGGTAACTAATCAACAACCCAAACATCTGCACAATTTAACTGGAACTGGCAAAATCATGTTCCGTTTAAAATAGCCAGTGCCTTCTTGTTACGTTCAGTATCGGGTCGAACAGATGGTAACCGTGGTGATTGTACAGGCTTTGTTACCACCACTGTAACGAGTTACGTAGAAGTGAGATAAATTAACAGAAAATTGAATACCGGCGATTAGTCTCCCTTAAAAAAATAAGTGAGAAAGTAGAAACATTGAAATTCGGCTGTTTCAGCCACAGCCTTACAAATACAGATAAGAAAAGTGATACGAATGCAATTCTTTGTTAACCATTTACGGCGAGCATCTCATTGATAAGGTATTCATGGTTGTGAGCGCCAGAAAATCAAACTGGATTAGCTTTTGGAGCCTTAAAATCAACTTGTATTAAGTAATGGAAAAAGTGCGTCTTTGTATGCTAATGGTAGTTTATTTTATTAGTTATAACCATGTAAACACTTACAGTCAACCACGTAGATAACGTGGTGGATTGTCAGGTCGGAGGTGCGAGTTTTTGAACGCTCGGTCAACTACCTCAACGCGGCGGGGAGGCACGTTCAAAAGCCTGCTGCGATCAAATCAAGAACAACGTGCGCGACCGGATGAGTCATCGCTCGACTGGATCGGACCAACGGGCAAGGCAGGGCAGGCAAAATACGATAGGAGGCCAGATCGGAGGCGTGGTTTTTCCAATATTTAGAGGAACATCTCGACACGAATTTGGAATACGGTCAAGGCCAACACTGGGTGGATGGCGGACAGCACGAGCAGCCGGACGAGCCATCGCGCAACGAAATCGGACAAACAGACGAGGGATGGCAAGCGGAAAACCCTCCGATAGAAGGCACCGGTCACACACGTAAACCGGTTAGAAGTGCACACGACGTGTGAACGGAAACCGGGGGGGTGCTGCGGGTTGGAATTATGACTCATAAATGAGAGAGAGCGCGTTGCATGTGACTGGCGATTTGGACAATACAGATTGTGCCTTTATTGGACGTCTTCACGCTACAATAAGTAGCAGTGGCCCCTAGTTGCTGCCGTGTTCGGACTAATTAAAAACGGATAACTTGGCAGAAACTTGTGCGCGCGGTTGCACAACGTTGACTTTACTTTGTGAATGATCAACATGTCACCGGTGAGTATTATTGTACCCAAATTTGTGCAAAACTACAAGGAAGCCCGGTAAATTGGTATCCTATCTGGTCCATCATAATCTTCAAATTTCAGTAGATCACGACTCAGTTTCCCGGTACTAATTCAAACGATTCATCAGGTTAACTTTGAGATGATAGGCGTCAAAAGCGTGAAATATTTAGACGGAGCACGAATGTAGTTTAAAAATTAATATTCAGGTAGACGTGTGATGAAACCGCTTATGATTGACACGTACGATCGCGCAAATTCCTTGAGGAATTTTTGATGCCAAACTGATAAGCACTGCTTCATTTGACTCAAAATTAGAAAGTGCACAAAAAATATTGAAACGTTGATAATTACCTAGTCGCTGTTTGTCAGTGGTTACGAAAGCTTATCCGTAAACGTTTCCGGAACCACAAATTTTGGACATTATGCACCTATAAACCGTGCGTCGCACAAACCCTCTGTCCAATTACTGTAAACGAGAAATCAGGCAGCAGAGAGATCACAAGATTTCCTGACAAAATTAAAAGGACTTAAATAAAAAAACTGTTTAGCAACCAGTCATCCTTTTGAAGCAACACATTATACGATCTTTGTCTACAGAAGAATCGTTTCACACAATTCACGCTCTAATTATACATTTCACTCATAACATTGGTCATGCTGTTTCTCCGCAGCACCAGTTGATATCGATATACTGTATGTAAACCGTCTACAACACAGTAAGTCTGTAATGTTTAATACATATTTTGTTACCACTAGGCTATGGTCGACGTTCATATCGTTTAATCTAGTATCTCACATCATCTTACATCGTCTCGGAAGTAAGGAAGGAACGAAGTGATGTTTTATCAATCCACAATCGATCCTTCGTTTAGTACTCGGGCGTTCACTTTCAAGTTGTGATATGGTGTCCAGGTAAACTGCTGTATTTCGCCTTTGGCAGCACATGTGACCTGAAATTTTCCGGTAAGTATATTCCAACAATCCGATAGCCAGGTCAAATATAAATGTTTGCGGGGTTTTATATATAAAGCAGTGAATGTGTCTGGTAGGTTTAACATTGCTTCGTCCAGAAGTCTTCCGGAGCAAACTTTCCATTCAGCCATCTTACTAAGGAATTGAGTTAGAAATGCATAGCGGACACGGTATTCTACCGAAGTTATTAAAATTCATCAAATCTATGGAGAAAAACAGTCCAGAAGTACAGATATCCCACTTATCTTCATAATTTGAGATAATCACTGTACACTATTGAATTAGAACAGCACTCGTCCGGAACGGACAACAACAGTGCTAGGCAGCATTTTCCCCACTCAGATCTCATTAGGACAATCAATGTTAATACGCACGGTTTATAACCTGGTAAATTCCTAGACATGTTATCGGATGCGTACTGCAGGACGAAAACAGTGATCATATGTGAGACTGAATGTCACCAGGGCAGCGCTAACCTAACAACTGAGGCTTTCACACAGACTGAAACGGATATCAAATTTTCAAAGCAACTGCCTCAACACATCACAACAACCAAAGCCTGACAGTCACGTAAATATCTGGGAATGCCTTCTTCGGGCTCACCTGCTACTGACTCTCGAGGAAATGACGAGTGATCACAGATGCCGGTGGTCTGTGGGTGGGTGGCTCTATGCTCACATAAGCGTCAAGTTGGACCTGCATCATGTTTCCTCGGCCATACTGGGATATAATCCTAGATCCTATATTTCTGCTGTCACCTCATCATGCTAACGTAGTCGATCTGCAACCAAATGAAAGTCGGTCAGTGGTATAGAATCTAGCGAACAAGGGCATCTGGGGTTTTGGGGTTAAAACTGGGAGTTGTTTTTGCTGTCCTGCTGTAATGTGTTGCTTCCATTGGAAAATGTTTTGAGGAAAATGTGGGCAAACATATCCAGCATATTCGGTTTATTCCCCGTCCAATCAATTAACTAATCCACGTTGTTGTTACCAACCAACAACATTTATTGGGAACGGTCCATTACAAAAGGTGTGACCAGAATCGTCATGGAGAACTTTCTAGTAATACTAACTTCGCAACCATTAAGTACTCCTTTCAGCATGCAACCAACTTTCAAAAAACCCGGGTCGTCGGGTGTGCCAGATTACTTCTAATCCAAATGCTAGGGTAATGGAGATAATGTCTGAAGTATCCGCCGGTATATAATTTATTCCCTTGCAACTAACGACAACAAACATAATTCACTGCAGTCACGGGGATATGCCAGGAACGAAATCCTTCACTCAGGCTCCGCCAAAGATTAATCACACCACAAAACATTACTGAGAGATTCTAGGATCCACAACGCTAAAATAAATTCAATGTAATTTTACTTGCAATGTGAACATGTGTAGAGTATCAAGTCGATTTGAACATTTGTAAGATATTCGCACCAAATTTAGTACGAATTAAGTTGAACAGTTTGGGCGTCGTGTTTAACGTGTTATTGATAAACAGATTGGGAATAACACAACACTCCTGAGGAAGACCACCCGAGGTGGTTGAAACGTAGAGTATTACAACTTGCTCGTAACGTTGTGTTATTCCCAATCTGCTTATCGATTTGAACCTTCATCACAGCTAACTCGCAGTGTTCAGATCGAATGCTGCGCCCGTCTAAGTAATATTTCAATAAGGCAGTTTATTACTAGAAGACAATAACTTTATTACAACGTTGCTTAGATGGGTTATCAAGCATGACTTGCAAAGTAGGATCTTATTCTCATCTCAGTAGTTACTTCTGCATGCAAATATGATCAATCTGGAAACTTTTGGAGAACAAAAAGTGCTCAGCTACTTCAGAATTAACGCTCAAACTCAGAGTTCAGCATGACAAGCAAACGTAGACAGTGGTACAAAAAAGGCTGGTGTGAGCAAAGAAGAGCGCAAAGAATAAAACTTGTGTTAGGGAAATTAATTCACTATCCAACGGTTTACACAGCGGACATAAAAAGAGGCCAGCATTTGCTTGAACCAATGCTGCCGTGAAGTATAGAAACGAAGTGTGAATCACTGCGCCATTTTTCGTCAACGGTTACACTTGAAACAATAAAAAAAAACGTAGTTGCAACGAATGCAGAGTATGCTACCTTACATTCCATTACACCTACTTCATTCCACATTTCCCCCTGACCCCACACATCTTTAATCCATATTTACCCTTTGGCCTCTAAATTGTTTTTCTCACTCCACTGGTGTCCACTTTCGTTAGTTATGCTGACCATACGGTATATGATTGATGGAGAATTCACCTTACAACGCCCAAAACAGATTTACACTTCCTGCAAATTTTGATGAATAGGCACGTGCTGAGTGGTTTTCGTGATTCAAAGGTAAGATCTTGTCCAGATAAAATTACAACGTCCTATATCTGCGAATTTGTACTGAATTAAAGCTTCATAACGTAATGGACGCCTGTCTACGTAAATTAACAATCACTGCTTGTAAATATTCATATAGAAAATTCAACAGAGAATATGGAAGAAACGACTTTCTTCAATTTTGTTCTAGCCATGCTGCTTTTCTTGCAATACGATCTAAAATTACGTTACAGCTAAGTAAATATTTGTTCTCAACGATAATGCGAACTTCGCCGGAACGTGTTTGTCTCGTCTGGGAAATTCGAGGAACTGACAGTGTTTCAGACACAAATGGTTGTGTTGGATAAAACGAGGACGTGTTGATAAGACGGGCAGGAATCCATTTTCTCGCAACAGTTCTAACACTAAGACCCTGCTAACCTATTGTTTAGATGTATAAATGAACATTTAATCGGATGCATGTTGAACAGTTATGTAAATGGGGACTAGTTTCAACTAGCAGTGTCGATCGCCGAATGTCTACCTTGCAATACGTAAGCTTCTTGTTTAAGTTACGTAGAACTGCCATTTAGCGCGATAAAACGTCCACCAAGTTGCAGGTTTTCGGAAAAAATGAAAATTGCAAAGGAACTGAACCATCTAAATCAGCGCACATTCTGAAAAAAAGGATGGAGTAAACACAAAGAAGACGAAACTAATATGCTGAATGACACTCACTAGGACAAGAAGGTACTGTTTAGCAGGTGAAACAGTTTTACCGATTATACCACAGGGTGTAATATAGTTTGTTAAAACACATCTTTCGACCTATAGCTGCATACGCACTCGTTCACTTAATCGATAGAACTGTCCAAACATTCACGCACACCCTACTGATAGTTGGGCTCATAGTGCCATAACTAGAACCGAAATACAAAATATATCAACACACAGTAACCAATCACGTCTACCACACAGTGCACCATAAATTCAAAGGTGACCTGGGCTGCACAAATTCCCCCACTCGGACTGTTGATAGCCTGTGACTGAGACTAATGGGTTTCCACATGCAGCACTTTGGCAGGATCTTGTAGAGAACAATACTAGTAATTTCTTATGAGATAGAAACCGCAAACCATGGTTCACGCTTATGCTGATTATTGGCTTACTGACCGAAAACAACAATTGTAGTGATTACTTAGCATTCCTTAACCTCAAAGACTACTGTGTACGTCACCTACTAAGCAGCGGTTATGTACAGTTCGTGGTGGTTTTTCTGGCAAAACGTTCTCTTTTGTGAACAAGATGATCGTATTCGACTGGATTTCCAAGCCGGTTTTCTGTATCCAGAGAACGTGTAGTTTGTTGAAACGTTGTTCTGCAATCAGCAGGAGGAATTAAACAAACACCATAAATAGAAAGGATTGTTTAGTGCATGCAGTGGAATATCTAAAGCAAGAAATACCACTAATGAAAACCGTATTTTTCCCGTATATATCATTCATCTTGAGGTACACCATCTTATTACGGAGAAACACAATCTATGTGAGAGAGAAACAGAAATCGGTTACTCAGCCTATAAAATTAATTAACAAAAATAAACGCCTGTGATTAAAATGAGGTTTTTGTTAGAAGGTTTTCTTACAGTTGACCATTTGGGAAGAATTGTGTTTTCTAACAATTTTCACACAAAACTTCGGGTCATCTAGGGTACCAGCTCATTTTAATGAAAATATTAACGAGATCTATAGGCGGTTTTGAACAATACACTTGTAGCGAAAGTAAGTTTGTCCACGTCACACCATTAAGCATTTGCTACCGTCTGACAATGCGATGACGAGGTTTACAGTACTATCGAAATGCCTAAAACTAGGCAGAAGACCAGATATCGATGAATCACTTGAAAAGCGAGTAGACCGGGTTCTTTTGTCATTGTGTATTCTAGGCTAACTTGCCAACGAAATTTGTGCGAATTGTTTAAAAGTTTCATGTTAAATAATTACACGCTGTACCAACAATGTGTAAACAACTGGGGTGTGGTCAAAAAGCCTCTGCTACACTGTCATTTTTCTGAAAAGATGGTTCAGGTACAGTGGCCAGAAATTTACTTTTCAGAGGAGGCACTTAACGCAACACATTCCACATTACGTCCGTGTTTTCCTATGAGCGATCTTCTGCATAGAGGACACACTGCATCTACAGTCACCGAATGCAAGTATGTGAATGTCATTTCAGATGAGGAAGTAAAACACACTTGTCCGCTTTAAGCAACAGTTTGAGTGTATTCGGACAAATGAAACGTGAACTTGACAACATGACAATTACTAACGATATTTTCAGGTTGACAATGTCAATATGATTTTAATCTATCCAAAGAAATATACTTTTCAGCAGGTCTCGTTAGGACAGTGGTATTACACTGGAGTCTTGCTCATATTAAGACTCATCGGTAATGCATATCATTGTCAAGATCAAATTCAGAAGTTTTACCAAGATTTCTTGAGGCAGCTGAAATTCCAGCAAGAGGTAGAAGCCCCAGTGCAACTAAACCTGATGAACGACATTTTGTTTATGATAAATCTGGGATTTAGTTAAATCCAAGCTGAACATCACTCCTATCTGTCAGCAGCTTTCATATTAAAGATAGGCTTTGCACTCAACCCATTTTTGAAAGAAATGCGAGATTCGAGTTTTGCTCTTATTCGTGCTAGTCAGTAGTGCGTATCCTCGCCTACTATGAAGTCCGTGGCGTACTGCTGATCAAGATTGTATCCCAAGAGCGTGATCTCAGCCCTACTGTCAGCGTAACAAAGACGTGCTATACTGACGAGGTGTAAGAAAAGCCGAACCTGAATCTAATGCTTCTTCTTTAAGTAGACTGGCTGGAACGGTCACCTGGGTGAGAAGACCTCGAATACATGTTAGTGATGTTCACCTTGATAATAGCTAAACCCTTAATCACTTGCCAATAACTAACTTATGACTCCTTTCTACCTGAAATACACTGAGAGGCGTGTTTCGTTATACTCATTGAAAACAGTGATGAGCTGCATGTTATTAACAACGGTTCATTCAAGTTAGGTGAATGTGGGAAGTCTTATGTGGTCAGCGTATGTCTGGTGGCATCAGCGCGTTATTTTGTCAATAATAAGGTGATTCCTTCCATCATTGAGTCCAGTTAACATAGAACGGACGGAAAGCTTGTAACTGTCTGGCAATTCTCATACAACGTATTAATATCTGCTTAATTTTTACTTAAGTTGGATGTGTCAACACAGAAAATTCCATACTTGTTGCTTATCAACACTTGGTCTACCAAGGACGGAAACCTTGGTTATTAATGGCTATTTGTAAGGTAAACGGTTAACGTTACACGGAAGGGAAGTTAATATTGTGTTGCCAGATAGTTTTCCTCAGCTTCCAATATCCTGCTTAAAAACACTGTGATAAGTGCGGCAGATCAATACCATGAATTAGCCGGGTCCTTAAAAGAATCATTAGTTAGGGTGCATAATTCACTGCCTAACTTGCACACGTTGTCCTTGAATGAAGGTCAGGGTGTTCCGCTCTTTTCAGCAAAAGACTTGGTCGTCACTGCAACAATCAAGACAGTTTGACCCTAAACTGTTTACGCTCGGTGGAAATGTACGAAATGTAAGTTTATCGCAGCATGGACTGTTACTTCGACGGTGATCACATCGATAGGCTTCCATTGGGAACAATTATTTTCAATGTCTATCTTTGCACACTCAAATAAACTGCCTCTACTAGTTTTCACGCAACCTAAACATGTAGAACTTCCCTCAGTAAGGTTTCTGTCGGTTATTAGAAAAAATATCATAACTCATGTCGGCTATCCATCAGAGTCTTTCGAAGATTTGGTAAAAATTACTTTGCAACTGAAAGCCCATGATGTAACGTTCCCAACACATATTCAGTTTTGTTTGCATTTCTGCGCAAAATTTATTTTCAGAAACACTATCAGCCCTCAAAATCTTTTCCGATTTTTATACGACATGGTGTTGATCTTTAAATGATGGTAGGTACTGATGTTGTGGCAAACTGTCCTCACCTAAATATCACAACTCTAATATACTAAACCCTTTGGACAAACAAACGTGCACTTAAGAGCGCAAAATCCTTGTCAGCAGAATAGCTGTCCTGTGGGTTTAACCGTCTTCTTTCGCGAACTTTGATTGTTTCACAGGCAACTCACCTAATCAGCATTTTCACCAACATTGCTGAACGCGAAGAGCTGCACACTACCGTAAAGCTCTCAGCCGACGATGTTGTGAGCCGCAACAACGCCAGCGTGCTCAGGGTGACCGACGACTGATTCTTGCTCATCTTTTTGAGCATATCTGGATTTCATATCCTTCACACTATACACCATTCTGCGATAGTTTCGGCGAATGATCGAGATGTGACAATTCACCAGCTGGCAGCCTTTGGCATGTGACCTAGCTGTTTTAGTTCATCGGTAATTAATGGGGAATTGAATGAACTCACTTGCTATTAGATACCAATCAACCAAATCCCAAACTCACTGATACTCATCATTCTGTACTGCTCGGTAGAAATGGCTGGACGCAACAAACAAAAAATTGATGACAGTGTAAGTCACTGATGAACAGAAAACTTGGTAATGAGGTAACTGTTTTGTCTACTGTAGACCCTCGCCTGAGATGATTTCTGTGAATAAAGCACCGACGGTTTGTTTGGGAGTTCAGGTGACTGAATATATGAGCCGATCCACCGAGGCAAACGAATCGTATAGTCAGGACAGACGGTAGTTAATGGTATTTTCTACACTGCTTCAAAAATGGGCACTGAATAAAATTGGGGCCATCGTGTTGCCGTCTAAAATGAAAAATCATCCCGTTGTTCCTTACTGTATTCCATCCGGGTGGCTATCAGACCAACAAGTAGAGTTATGGCTGACGTCAGGCTCACATCTTATAGTGTTCGCTCCAGTTATCGCTACGTCGCACCCGCATTGAGGGACGTCTCCACTTGTCCATGTAGCAGAAGCAGCACATTGAAGGATTCTATTTGAGTTTTAATGTCCTCCAGAGTGTCAGCAACAACTCCTTCATACTATCAGTTTTGTTGCGGCCCAAAACTCAAATACACACTCAAACCTCAGCAAATGTAGACGCTTCTGATTACACTCTATTATTGGGTGTTCGTGGTGGCAAGAGGGTAGACCCACGAATCCATTTAGACTGACTCCCAAGTTGTTCTAACTAGTGAGCTATCGGTTTTGCCTTATCACAAGCGATTGTGTCAACTACGTCGTTAAAAGTTTTGCCGTCAGTTGAGCGACCTACTGCAGTTGTATTATTAAGCTTGGATGATTTGCTAGTAAACGCTGAACTAAAGGCGGCTTATCCCTCAGTCAAGCCACACAACTGGTGTTTAACCTACATTTGAAATGCTTCTGAATTTTCAGTGACATGCATGTGAACTCTATAGTTTGACACCTAATGGCGATAGAATTCAGTGTATAGTTAACAATCGGGCCGCTCTGCTCTGATTCCATCAAGCGTCGTATCGTGCACATGCTAAGATTTATACACTTCAACTTTTGTTCGACGTATATATATATATAGTTGAAACAGCTGAGCTTGTTTTCTAGACCAATTAGGTACACATGCTGTACAGCCTAGTGAGTGTGCATCTCACTAATCATCCATTGTCATGGGAAACCTGTTGCTACGTAAAACTGTTGGGGATGGAAACCGTCAGATAGGCAATTCCGTCCTCACGTGATACCGCTCCTGATATTGTACCAACTCCAAACCGTTTTGCCGTTGTTCACAGTAACTTCGATCACTAACAATTAAATAATCCTGTTCTGAAACAGTGCGGTTGCAATTGTATCGTTCAAGCAACCGTATAACCGATGAGGTGAGCATTTCACTCACCTTAATTGGTTTTTTTCCATTTGATATCTGGGTGGTCTTTGTGTTCGTGGGCTCCAATCATAGAAGCAATGATAATTTTTGCGCTGGTCACACATTTATTTCACCTATTATCGGGATTGAAGAGATCTGACTTGAACACTCTACTACAGAAATTAAAAAGGTGTCGACATATGATGTGAGACAGGACATGTAGTTCTATAAGAGCGACTGTGATGAACCGAGGCACAATACCAGTATAACTAACACCCATGTGTACTACCTGCTCTCAGGTCTTAGATTTGGAGGAAGGGTGATAGCGGGAATAAAGATCAGTGTAGTAGGTAGAATCAGTGCAAAATAAGAATCAAGTGTGCTTGGTGCCTAAATGTAATAATCAATCAACATCATCCTAATGACGCCGGTTAGCCCACGGAACGTACGTGGTATAGCCAAGTTGACAACTAGCTCGTTTATATATGAGATCACATTGAGTATATGCGAAAATTGTTTGTCCTATTGCAGCGAAAGACAAATCAGGACAATCAGCATCCTTGGCAACACAAGCAGACGACCCGATTATTGAGCACTTGTAAGATATCCGCACCAAATTTAATACGAATGAAGTTGAATAGTTTGGGCGTCGTGTTTAACATGTTATTGATAAACAGATTGGGAATAACACAACGTTACGAGCAAGTTGTAATACTCTACGTTTCAACCACCTCGGGTGGCCTTCCTCAGGATTGTTGCAATCGAAGGCAACTTCCTGAACTCTGAATTCATAATGGGTTTGTGTAACAACGGACAAGAACTTGTAGAGGATTAGGCATCGCAGAATGAACCCAGCGTGCATCTTTGTGACTGTACTTGCTCTGTGTTGCAACTGACAAGACAATACGAATGCTGCTGTCTTGCACATTTGAGATCGTTTGGTAAATAACGTTTGTAAATAACGTGCAGGCTGCTATTCTTCAGCCAGAGGTGACACTGACTACTCAGTTTCAGGTGCTGACCACAGAGTAATTACTGTCATTTTACCATGGATTCAAACATGACGCTTTGAATTCATCCCAATTCAAAACTGCACAAGTTGGTAGTACTGAGGCATTTGTAAAATTTGTATCCTCGAAACTCCTGTCGAATGAATTCATTCCAAAAATGCTTTCTACTCAGCTACGTTTATGATAAATGTGGCATTTCCATTGAAAACGAACATCTTACACACGCTCAGTCTGAATATCTTAGACCCTCCTTTTTAGAAATGTGAATATTTTTAGACACAAACTGCACGAGGATAAATCGATAAACAGTTCGGGATAATTATCCAAATCTTATTAATTAGTCTCCGGTTGATTTTTTCTACACTGCCTTGAATTCTGAAGTCGTTCGCTTTTTTCTCTGAAGTAAATTTCCAAACTTGAATTGATCACTCTTATGTTTGAGTCGCAGCCATTTTTTTGCGTTGTGCAAATCTACACAGAATGGTGAATCGCCTAACGCACACAAAACAGCACTCTTGTCTGTTTTAAACTTTTCCGATTTCAAACATTTCGGTTTAATTGCACGGCATTTCTCCGCATCAATGGATTTTGATCGACTATATCATACTTTTTAAAGCCACTCAAAAAACTGTTGGCGTAAATGAAGCTTACTTTATACGTTGATATCAACTATTTTGAGTTCGAATAAGGTTATGTTATACAGTTTATTATAACTATCCTCAGAACACGCAGTACTCCGAAGAATATACTTAGAATGGGATAATATTTGTTTCGGTTGCACAAACATCACGGTAACATCTAATCATCCAAGAAGACGTTACACCACGAATCAAACATGTTGCCCGCTTTAATTCATAAGTACGAATTTAAAATAGTGTTTCTGTATGTCGAGTGAATCTGTACTGCTTTTAACAGACTAATAAGTCGGATTTCCCTTCTGCAATCAGAGGGGTGTGTGCATCTAGTCTATTCCACAAAAACCGCCTTGGTTGAAGTTTCCATCTTGTGAGAGTTCCTCAGTAGTGTGGCGACTGCCCGCAAACAATTCACTATTGGCTGTAAGTGCAACAAAACAGGATTTCACGGATTAGCTTTTCAGGCTTCAGGTAGCAGAATGAAACGGTTAAAAATCAGTATGAATTGGTATGAACTAAAGCCTCACAGTACACTCTGGTGGTTTCTACGTCCGACAAACTGGAGTAAACTTTGATGTATACGTTTCATCACGGACAGCGCAATAGTTACGCGACTCTTAATGTAAACCAAGCATACATATATGTTACCCTGTTATGCATGATGTCTGTAAGTCGGTGCTCTCATCATTAGCAATCGAATATTTCATTCTGAATCTTCTACTGGTCTGGTTCACGAGGAGCTTACACTTCTTATTTTACAGTGAATCCACCAAGCAATCAACACTTAGATGTAGCGCAATACAACGGAGTTTAAGCAAGCTGGTTATGTCGAACGTGAAATTTCATTTCAACTAGTTGGCTGATAGTTGAGAGCTGTTGTAAACTACCTCCCTCATCTTGAACAAAGCGAATTCTGTGGCGCAGACAAATTGAAATGACATCGTTATGATAACTGGTTGATATTTTAAAGAAGCTTAACATCTTGTTCGCAAGGTTTCTGTCTTCGTATATGTTCGTTCATCACAGTTATTTACTTGCTTCGTCAGCCTTCAAAAACTGATGTTATTCCTCTTCTCAGTACTTGCTAAACGTACTACAAAACCGGCTGTTTCATCCTTACACAGTAGTTAATTAGCCTGGTATATATGTCGGTATATGTCGGGATTTTGGCTGCCATAGGGAATGGGACTTGAATACGGCCCACCATATCACGCATTATGTATTTCCTCCTCGAAAGTGTGCGCATAGCATGTCCTTGCGTACTATTTTTTTAAATCTGGGTAGATGCCATTATATTTGAACAGGTGTAAAGTGACCAGGGATTTGATCTAATTTCGTAGGAAGCAAGAAAGTCACTTGACTATAAAGTCGTGGTTCCGAAGATTGTCTAGCTGATTGCTCCATAACTGTATGAAAATCAGATCCTCTTCCCGTCTCACGTAAACCATAGTGCATGTCCACTAAACTCAGTGCACTGCCTAATTAGATCCTTATTCGTAATGAATGTATATATATATGGATTGGAAAAATCTGTCGTAATTACATCAATTTGTGTTCAACAGGTTGAAAGATGGTTGCGGTGTTCAACTTCGAGCTGCCAGTGCAATCACGGGTTAAGATATAAACAATTCATTGTCGTTCTTCTTCCTTGTTCATCATCCATCAAAAAGAACACTTTCTGTTGATTATTGCTGTCAGTATTTCGGCCGACTTGCACTTGCGATAACTGGCTCTTGTCGGTTGAAAGCTACTGGCGTCCGTTTTTTGAATAACTTTGGCCAAATTGACTTGTGCTTATCTGACCTTGAAAAAACTTCAGAAGCGTGTTGCGCTTTTGAATAGTGCAAAAACAGTAATGGGAAACAAAACCCAATTAAGGAACGCATCGCACTACAGTTATGGGCCTTCTTAACCCAATTCAAAGTACCTATTAATCTCGCTGTCATATTACTTTCTACAGTGTTGCAAACTGTACATATTGTTTCCTTTGAAAAGAGTTTCTGATTTAGCAACTGTTGATAAGCAAACGTAGTTTTCCATTCGCCTGCACATACGCTGTGACATCCACTTGAGAATGGATAAATTGTCCTAAAGTACTTTAGTGTTCACTGTAACCTTTACAACATGTAGTGGTAATCAATAAATAGCATCATAAACCCACTACGTAATCGATTTGTAACACAATGTTCGAACTAAAACCATCTCACGTTTCTCGTGGGTTTTGGTCAGAACTGTGATGAGATGTTTCCAATGTGACTAGTAGTTATAGAAAGCCATTTAGTTCAAATATGTTACACTCTTTTTACAGTACCAAACGGTTTGGGCAAATGCGGAGCGCAAAACCCAGAGGGGTGATTTTGAAGGGAAATTGCGTGTACAGTTCAGAAAAACTTCTCCTGTTTAAACGGTTCAAACCCTCGTAATCGTTAGACTGCTCAAAAGGAATGCAATTAGTGAGTGGTATAAATTGTCCAATATAAGCCTGATGTGGGTTAATAACTGGTCGCTTGATAAAGGTAAACTGGTCCTCCCAGATACTCAGTTCGATCATGAAGATGTACAATGAAGAAGTTACCCGATATTTTGTAACGATTAGACTGAGACTGGCTAGATGAACTGTTTAGCGTAGTCGAGGTTTTTATGAAAAGTTACCTTCTGTATGACGAAGTCGTGCACTATCCGTTTATTATCTGATCGCTTCCAATAGACGAGCCCTGGTTTCCCGTCAAGCGTTGTCACGGTGACTTTTGTGAAAGTCCATAACTCGTAAGAGTTGACTTAGGCGATCAAGACAGTGGTTGAATACACCTGTCTGAGAATACGGCCGTTTGAGAATGCGAGCCAATTTTTCTTGTATGCCAGATCCGATAAGGCTAGCCTGCGCTATTTCACCCTGACTATTTTTATCCTTCGAGACTGTGCAGCATGTATGATGTGTGCGTTAGCAATTGTTAGGAAAATTTATTTCTCAAAAGTTCAACCCATGCAGCTAAGTTACGCGCATTTGTTCTGGGAGCGTTATGTTGGGAAGCATTTTAAATAATACATCGCACACATACCCCCACGCACTCCTCCGTATATATAACTTAACTAACGATGTACTTGAAATTCAACATACCACATGATAAGAACCTGTTGTGAGTACCCAGTCACCAGAGAACAGAAATGCTAAAAGCATACAAGTTGATGCCTGGGGTGAATTTCAGCCAGTTGGCCAATAAAAGGAGTCGGACAGTTTGGAACGTCAATAATTCAGTATGCTCTTAATATGTGCATCCGATTAATAGAAATCGTAGAAGTTTAGATAGCCGTGTTTGAGGTGGGTATTCTTGGCCACATGTACATGAAACCAACACAACCAGCAGGCGACGAGCAGAACCATTTTCTTAGCTTTTGTTCTTAGTAACACAACAACGATTGGCAACCTGATTGTAAATCAGAGAGACTGACATTCTGCCGGTTTCGATAAAAAAAACATTTTACTAAAAAAATATCAAAGCTTGATGGACGTAGACCTAACATAAAGTCGATGATTTTCTAGCTCAATATCGCATCGTAATTATCAATAATCACTGGCGAAAATTTCACCTTTCTTTCCTACCAGCCAGTGTTGACATTATCGAAGCCGCGTATAAACTAGCAAAATAACGGAGAGGAAGAATCCTACTCTGTAGGGTTTGCTGTCAGTCTCAATGAAAGAGCTGTTTGATGGTGGGCAGAAGGCTCAGAGTGGCAGCATGATGGCTGAATTTCACGATCATGAACTCTGATTAAAATTGTTGATTGTACAATCACTTTTAGAGATCAGATTGAAAAACTTTTTTTCCAAATAGGTTCATGTCTATTCTTTGTATGTCGAGTGTGTGAATAACGTTTTCCTCGTGGGATTACCGATAGTGTCAACGCCGTTATGTGATTATATTTCCACACAACCAGATAGGTTCTTCTGTGTAACTGACTGAGCTGTCCATCAGAGGTGAGATGTTCTAAAGTCACAACGTCGATTGCATAGCACGGTGCACTCATCCGAGACTTTCGTTGCTGATTTCCGATGGGAACGTATGCACTATGCTCCACTAAAAGACAAAGTTCTACGAAATTGGTGCGTGATGAAATTTCATGTTCAAAACGTTTGTTTATTATCGTTCAAACAGTTCTTGTCGTTGATAAAACAATTGGTTGTCTAGTCCAGTTTTCTTTGTAAACTGTATACAATGATTACTGAATGGACAATTTACACTATACGATAATTTGGGTGTTAAATTATTCTGGGCTTAGAAGTTGTTTGAATGAAGTTAGGCACAGAATTAATTGGGGGGTGTTGTCTACAAGATCTTGTACAAACTCGTACGCAATCCTAAGAAAGAAAACATCTGCTATATGAATGAATGTGTACTGATCTTATGATTAAAGGTGCGTTTTATATCACTTCAAGGCTGATATCCACTTCAGTGGTTCAGCCATGAGTATTTTTCATTGTTTTCTGTGCAGTGGCCTGAGAAATTCTGAGATTTTCCATCCTGTGTGTTTTGCAACCACATGAAAACAGGAAGGTGCAATGAGTGATGTAATAACCGGCTAACATTTGGCAGAGACTACGTACATTTTGAGAAGTTACATAAATCTGTTTGATTTTAATCCGGTTGCATTGCGTTTTCGTTCCGTTCCGTTTCATTACCAAGAGGACTTGAGACTTTCGGACACAAAAACAGTTTTTTTATTGACATTATTGAGCATTTACCTCGTTATTAACACTCGAGCATTTAACATCGAGGGCTGTTTAACATAATTTGTGAACTTATAACCGTTTTTTCTTGTTTGAGACTATTTTGACGTTAAAATCCATGTCCAGTGTGCTTAACTGTCTTAAAATTTACGAGCGAAATAGCAACTGTAGATATCCAATCTCCTGCATCGAATGGTTGTATAGACGAATGTCGATTATGTACTTCTAGATAGTTTTGAGAAATGCGAAGTGGATTGGCGTCATTCCATCTCTTACTACTGTGTTATATTATCAACGGATGTACACCGTTTGGCATTTCTTTCACTGTGGAGTAGTTGCTTTAAAGCAAATTGATGTGTTCCACAAATTCACAGTTAGGAGGTCATTTGAAATATCTTAGCACGTAGTATTACACGCTGGACAGGTTCCGAATGCGTAGGCATCCGACCTTCTTCAGATTACTCCGAACCTGTTCATTCTTTGTCAACGTATGATGGCGATGTTTTATTTATTGCTTATTTATGTGCTAGCATTTTTTGTATTGATCAATTTTATGTTAGAGAGTCATTTCACTTCAGATTATTGTATTCAATGTTGATGGAAATCTTTAGGATTTGGATGATTCTGGACGAGCCCCTTGAGCCCACACTACAGTTGCGTGTCATACTAGGCAGTTTTCCGCGGGCTAGAAGTGCACTGAGTGAAATGGATAACTAACTGTTGAATATAACTTATTACAGTGGTCTATCAACTTGTGTTTGCCTGGGGTGATTCTTCAGTCTTTGTAGGATTTCGCGGGATGTCAGGAATCTTACTGGCATTGTTATGGAGTTAGCATGCGCAACAGAAACGTCAGCCGAAATGCTATCAAACGTTTTTATTGAGACGCACCTGTCTTACACTAGCAACTGCCAGGGCAATTGAAATTTGAAACCATAAAGAGACTAAGCTGTGAGTGGTATTGCAAATTACGGGATTGCTATTCGATTTATACTTATTGACACGATAAATTACTGCTGAACTATTCAGCGGTGTTTGTTTTTTGAAATCGAGTGTATGGCTTATACGTTTGATGGTCTTACTGCTAGTGAGTCAGACATTTCATGTGTGCACGTCATTAGGTAGGATATAACGAAATATCCGGAGAATAACACCAAAGCAAGCATTTCACTACTACTTCATTGCGGATGATCATGTGTTATTTTTGAGTACAACATTTCTTTGATTCAAGGATTCTTCTTGAACCATTTGAATGACTGTGAGACAACCTTCCGACACGAAGTAAACCTGCACCTGTGGCGAAGGCAACGTTTGAAGTAACTAAAAATGCTGTCTACATCAATCTCCTCTTTCATAGGTGTTAGTCTGATGAGCATCCTTGGAAAGTTGATCAGTGTCGCGTTGAAACGTGTATGAAATGCAGCAAAGCTTTCCTGCTCTCAAAAACAACTGGGGTATCTCTAATTCCGGCCGAAAAACAAATCCCTGTTTTCTGCAAGCCGTTGTATCCGTCAGTCTTTCTGGACTTTGGTAAAACATAAAAAGTGTCTAAAACTGGTCAAAGCGATGAATCTCGGTGGTTGAGAATTGCGTTGACTCACCGGCAATGAAAGACACTCAGCGAAGACAAAACGCTGCCCCTTCTATTGCAAGGCACTTAGCGATCACAGGTTACTGTGTCAATATCACTTGTTCGTTTAAGGTCTGGATAAACAGTCACAGCCCACAAACTTCCCCGTATATCGAAACGTTGTTGATCAGTCGTGGATAGCCGGTTGTATAAGTACAAAACTGTCAACCTTTGTCTACAATGGGTTTGGCCGTGAGTACCAATTGCGATTCGGCCCCATTTGCACTTTTAGTCGTTTCGTTTGAGTCTTTCTGGTTTGCTTTCATGTTACTCAATGTTTACGACTCACGAGAGTGTACGGAATGAATTCATAATAAAATGTCTTCTGACTATTCTGTACAAAAGTTCTTTGTTAAGGAATGGCCGGTTAACTTCAATATCACTCATGCTGGCAATGTGAACGCCATGTTACGAACGCGTAGAGGAATATTTGTTTTCCATACGTGTCTCGAAAACACTGGTTATGAGTTTTGAAACTACCAATCAGTGTGATGCTTTTCTAGGAGCCAATCACTGACGGTGACACTTATTCCATCGCAGAGAGAACAAGTTAGAAGGGAATAGTTGAGTAGTTCAAAGTTTATTTCGCCATACCATAATTTAACATAGATACCAAATCACTGTTTGAATCTTGTGCCATACGCTATGTGACATACAAGTAAAAACAGCAGGCTTCAGCATACTGCATTTCTGAGATTATACTGTTTGACGCTGTACGATCATCTGATTCTTCCATAAACAGAGAGCAATATCATACACCAATGCAACCCAGACCAAGGATTCAAATAGGAATTTCTTGCATGTGAGTTTTTTAGTCATGGTCATTTGGTGAATACCATAACTGATACGGTTGGCTAAATTTAATTATCAATTGATGACGTTCGAATTATTTGACAGGAATGTCCGCCGTATGTGTAAGCAACGATGAAGTGCAAAGTGTGAAACATCACCCAGTCTGTAGGAAAAATATAGAATACTTACATAACACGGTAGATCATTTATGCAATTTCTCTCTGACCATAATAGGATATCTAGATCGCAGCTAATTCCCAGCACGCGAATGAATAAATTAAATAACTTAACACTAACTGTACTCATCACGTGGAATGTTCCCACAAGGTCAGCGAAAGTTTGGGAATTTGTTAGAGGCAAAACACAGAACAGGAGATGTTTTCGCTTTAAGTCAGTTGAATTTTTACATCTCACTGTGTGTATAATAAACTACTGACTTGTTTTCTGTTTTAACGTTTCCATTCACTCGTAGCAATGGAGTAGCAGTGGGATTAGAACAAAATACTACTGCGTGTAGTTTTAATATGGCTGGTTAACAAAAACATCTACATTTCTGTTGATTTCTGGATCATTTGAGGATTTGTTACGAAACCAGAACATTGTTTGGAACGAATATTGCGCTTTACCGTCGGTACACCACGTAAGCAACTTATATCAATCTACCTGAGCAGTGTTACTTCATATACATTCGAACAGAGTGCGATTTTACAGCATATTTTTGGCCTTAGAGTATTTTTAGATAAAAGGCTCATTTTCCGTCCATGTTTAAGTAACAGTTTTGTCAGTATGAGGTACGCAACATAAGTATTGAATCACGCTTACCAGGTTCACAAAAATTCTCCTTCAATGGAGGGCATCAAAATTATATGACATGCTTGTAGGTAGTTGGCCTATTGTAAGAGAGCCTGATTGCTGTCTGCATCCGGGATAGACGGTGGACGTGAAACACACCATTGTGCCAATGACCTTTATCGAACAAATAGAATCCAGTAGCCCAAAGAATAGATTCCTGTGCAACATCCTTTATCTCTTCGAGAAGTTTTTCGCTGGTAGCTTCTGATGTGTGCTAGTTTTTTCAACGTGGTTTGTTTCAACAGCAGGTTTTAGGAACTTGAGCAAGTTGTCTACAAGATGAAGCATCTAATCTGCTCAGCTTTCATGCGAAATTACCGCAAATGCGTCCTGGCAGATTCTGGCAATCAGCATTTGCTCGGTTCGCTTACAGCATCATTTACAAATTTTCTGCTCCCGGTGCTGGATTTCTCCTGCTGGTTGTGAGCAACGACTGGTTGGTTTTCACGTGTGTATTCTTATTAAAGACCTTTTGGTTTTGCTGAGATGGACATCACAGAATCTGGAAGTGCTGTCAAGCTGAATTTCAAAAAGTATAGAGAATTGGGTGGATACATTGCCTTGACAACATATTGCTGTATTATGGGTGAATACAGTGATATTGAGTTTAGTGGGGGTGCATCGCCCACATGTGTTGTGCATTGGTTAAATGGCAGTTATAACGATTAACTCAGACATAAAACTTAAAAGCCAACTGCTAATTCAGTCTTGGAAAAATGGTCTCCTGCCTAAATGATCAGTCATGAATGGGTAGGATAAACAAGCCTGTTTTGAAGCCAATGGAATCCTAATTATCCGTATCATATCCGATTGCATATTCCCTAGTTACCTCAACAAGACTGATAACTTTTTGGCGGTGAATAACGTGATGAAATCTGGCGGAATCTAAATTACAACTGGTAATTCGTGACTGGCTTACAGAAATGTTCCTAAAAAGAGTATACTACATAACATCCACTGAATAGAATGTTTTACTGACGAATATATCCCAAATGTGATGGACATAAGTTACTTAATGGTCTATTGTTAATAGGGTTCACAACGTGCTTCTGTGACGGTATATACATTGCGTACTATGTATCAGGTTCACAGAATTCATAAGAATGTGGCACACTGGAGGGAGAAAAAGCACGTGTTTATCTGACACCATGATGAACGTCCCAGAAAAGAGACAAGCGCAATTATCGGGAAAAAAAGTACAAATGTTACAAGATAGTGAGTAGAATAATAGAACAATTAGGTAAAAAGTCGAGCTCAGTCTCGCATTAGCGGGGTGGTTTCAAATTCCAAGGTAACCACAATATCAGCTGGGTAAGCTAAATGCGACCGCATGAAATCATCGATAATGACGCTTTTACGAAAGACTCTGGTAAGATGTTCAGTATTATGCACAGTTAGACGTCCAATGATTTTCACCTGCAAACCTAGAGGTACAGTTACTAATAAGGCCTCGGTGAATTTGCTCCAGTTCGCTTACTTGGACTAAGTAAATTCAAATTCTGTCACGTCTGATACACCGGCCGCGTGGGATGAACCGAACTAGTTAAAACGAATGGATCAGATGTGCGGGTTCCGCTTTCATCCCCAAAACAGCCACCTAGTTGCTATGAGGTTTAAAAAATTTAGTGACTAAATGTGATGCAAAACTGCTGAAAGTTTGCTAATTTATTCGAAGTATACACAAAATTACTTGCTTTTGTTGTACAAATTTTGACATTTTTTGCAAACTTGAAATCATAAATAGCCAACACACCAGAACGGTGTACTACAGCATCCTCCAACGAAAGAACTCAACGGGGACGTTCTGATTTAGATAAGAAACAAAAGCATGAAATGTGATAAAAAGGGTGTTTTACACCTGAATTTGCGACATGAAAAGCACCTACGACTAGGTTCACAATAGACAAAAAGTGACAACTATTTGTTTTCAAAAGCGCAAAGAAATGCTGTGTTGAAAAACGTAGGCGATTATTTTTCCTGTGGGTTTTTTGGTTGCTGTTGAAATATAAATAGGAAATATACAGTTTTTCACTAATGAAAGGTGACAGGTTAGTGTTACTGAGAGGGTAATTAGACTGTGAAAGCATCACAACTTCTCGCTCATATGTTTTCCCACCACGACCTGTAAAAGTATAGATTATTAACCGGTGGTACATTACCATACCACCGGAGCTACACAGTACTAAGAGCGGAACAGTTAGCATTTACATGCGAACTCAAGCTGAAGAAAAGGTATGCTTCACCATCAATACAAGTGCACAATGTTGGTCAGTGTATGATGAATGATGAAAATAGAAAGTCTGTTCAAGTAACCTGTTAATTGTGGCATGACCCACACAGAATAATTTTGCTTTCGGAGCATGATGCAATGACAATAAGTTTTATCATGAACTAAATGGAAAACTCTGGCACTTCTTTTTAATGAACGCAACGGTCGTGTTCCGTTATCTAACTGAACACAAGTATACACAGGCTTTCAAGCTGTTAAGCAAAGCAACTTTGTTCAAGGTGATATTATGTACCTCTAGGTGGTTTACTTCAGGTACATACTGAAAAACTCAGCACCAAGCCTGTAAAATATGTTTTACCAAAACCAATCCATTGGGATAGACGTTATAAGTGAAGCGTAAAATGTCTTGCGCTAAAGGATTTCTTTTGCATGTCACATGTTATTGTTGTGAATCAACTACACTTAACTTATAGCCACCAGAAATAACTACCGCGTTGAACAACACAAACAAGACAAACGATTTGTTGATGAGTACAACTGGAAGCAACTTTTCTGCTGAAGAAACTCAGAAAAGATTAAGGCATGGAACAGAGGTATTGTGAGGCGGATCAAATCAGACGGATAATGAGGATTATGTAAATAGTTTGAATGTTTGTGGCGTTTAGTGTGAAGGGTAAACAAGTGGCCTTCTGCGAATTTGTAAACTGGACAAGAAAAGCGAAACTGTTGCGAATTTGTAGTCCGGAAAAATAAGTGTTAAATTATTTTCGGCTTTTTTCCGCAAATCTTGACTTCCGGAGAAAAATTCAGATGTTATGCCGCTGTTGGACGACTGGACGTAATAAACTTATGAGCACTGTGGATGCTGGGACTCATTTCTTCTCAGTCCCATGCCACTGCACTTTAGTTAGTGTGTCCTGAGTCTCTACAGTGAATTCGAAATAAGTTCTATGATGGTCGCTCACAGATGCTGCTAAATTCAGTCAAGTGCAGAAAAAACCACGTATCACAGTTAACTGACTGAATTCGACAATTGGGGCTTAAGTCATAAACACTGAGAGTTGCGTGGTTACTTAGTATACCAGACAGCCGCAACATTATAGGTCCGTATACATAGAATTGTTTGTTCATTCTGATTGAGGTTAAAACGTTGGTTTATACAAATCGTTAATAAAATTGTACACCATTTTTGGACACACACGATAACACGCTTAAAATCTCATTATTTAAAACGGTTTCGTGCAAACCCAGTGTGGCACATCATGCCCTAAATGCACATCACGGAGAAATGTTTTGGAAGGACGTGGAGTTGCTAATGGAACGGGTCATAAAATTTGTCCAAGGTAGGGTTTTGTTTTAACCACAAAACCGTTGCTTATCTGCTTAACTTGACACATGTATGCGATGTTGTGGCTTCTTTCAGTGTTTGTCCTGAGCATGGCATTTTTCTGTTCAAACATTCAGACAGCCGCCACAGTTGAGCTTTGGCATTGAAGATAATGGAACTGTGATATGTGAATCACTTGCCAATTTCTATCTCCCGGATTATGGCCTTCCTCTTTTTCAAAGAGGCCGTCTCGCATGTCAGCTAGCTTAGCTTTAGGCCCCTGTTGAAGGCTACATCAAATCGCCAGCTTAATCTATTGACAAATAAAGGTACCTGGTTACATGAATGATGCAGATTACAATGTTCCCAGCGAGAAATTCTCAGAGTAAAACTGCAGGACGTATGAAAAGTGATAGCGACGAATGTGACCTGACAGTATCAGTTATATATTGACGAACAAAGATTGCACACCAAACACGTTAACGCCTTGATCTTTTCGACGAAAACGAGAAGAATGTTCACCAATTAATTCCCACCTGTCACGACAGACTTTTAATCTTATAACGTATAAATTCCATTGTACACTGAGCAAAATACGACCGATTATAAACAAATCCGGTTTTAGCTGAACTTTTTTGTGTCTCTGGTAACCCCATTGGTGGTATGGTGACAATCCTGCTGGTGTTAGTTAATGTGGCTACTTTGGTTAATGATTAGCTCATATTCTTATGTCGCTGAACCCTAAACCGTGCACAGTTCACTCTTTAGAAACGAGCCGTTTAGTTTCCAATCGCCTCTGTTTAATTTAACGTCACCTATTGAATTTACATCTTCAAAATATTTCATGAGTCACTGACGGTCATCCGGATAAAGGAACTGTTTTCACAACGTTCTGAGCTTTTGAGAACGAGCCTTCAAAGGTGAGTTGGTGATGGTGTAGAAAACGGCAAATGTGGGTTGAACTCATCTGGCTTGCCGTAAGTCTCGCTACTGGCAGCTCATTTTCTCGACTCAGATCAATAATGACATAGGTCAGGAAACCGCATCAAACATTACATCAGATCTCAAGAAAGATGAAATGTCATCTAACTACATGTATCTTCAACTACCGTATGTGTTAGAGGATCTCTGTTAATTGGACTTAACCGCGTACCAGGCTGCACAGTTTTCCACTTATTTACAGTGCGGTCAGTTGCAAGCGTTAGTGGTTGTCGTAGTTCCACAGACTTTTTGGTGAGCCTTTTTTCGAAAGAAACATCAGATTTGAGTTTCGATTTTATTAGTGCTCGTCGGTGGTGCATATCTTTGCCACGATCACGACTAGAAACCTGACCGCTTTTTCACGGGGCAACCTTGTTGACCACCACGCCACCGACAACAGATAAGACACAATTGAATCATCACATGTGAACACCTGGCCAAATTCAATTGTGAGCAGTTCACGTTGGTGGCTGCTACTCAAAAATATTCTCCGCAGGATTAAAATACTCACGTATTTACCAAGCGTCGAGATTCTAATCACACTGGTAAAGTTTTGACTGGAGAATTTCAGTTGTTATGCTATTCCTCTTCGAGGAACGCTTATCACCGAGCGACAGCAGGGTACAACGTGGATGATTCGTCAGTGTGCTCTCAATAATCTCACGTTATGATAAAAACGAATGAGTGAATATCCAGTCATCAACACATAATTGAAAGCGAAATATGGTTTGCGGTCAGGATGTAGAGTTTTGATTGAACCAATATGAATGATTTCAGTTTCATGGACTTATACTGAGTTAATCGTTGAAAACGGTTTCATTTTACCATATGGGCATTACAAGTATCCCTAATGTTGGTTCCGATTAAAATCCAACTTAGGCCATAGAGTACTGAAGTCGGTTCAACATTTTGCACTGCTAATAATTGTCACAATTCTGGACTTACACAATGAGCCTATTAATTGGTTAGCACTTTGTCTATTGTTTCCACCGTCACATGACACTGAGATATTGCGACCACACCTACTTACATCCGAACAAAACTTTAGTGACTTCAGTTTTTCTACATCTTCTGGATTCACATTTCTGTCAGTGAACTTAAAAAACTCTCGTGCACGTGTTAAAGTCTACTGCATCGTAAAAAATGGCAGCATTATAACTCTGTAATAGTTGCGCACTCTGCCATGGACCTTCAACCTAATGACATTATTGATTCAATAGCTTTCGCAAATTAAAATACGTTTTTCTGACTCATGTCATGCTAAAGATGGTACCAACTGCGTTGGGTTAATTTCATGTTCAAGACCACCACATGATTAGTAGAACAAATGATCAGTCTGAAAATTAAAACGCTGGTTGGAAGTATAATACATTATTTCTCAGCCGAAAAACTTTAAATAATTTAAAAGGAGTGCCCCACAAGTGACCACAAGTTTTGGGCAGTAATACTTCTGGACAATTACTTTTGTGTATTGCCCAGTATGTGCAATAAGTTCATGAACTCTGATTAACAACGTGAGCATCGGAAGCTAACAACAGAAGCTTGCGTACTTAAAGGGTGATACTTATGACTGCTCAGAGGAGTATTCTGGGTTTGCCTCAAATCCGATATCCGTCTAAAGTTTTGACATTGCCATGAGCAATACTATATTTCATTTCTTAGTGACCCAAATGTGGCGCTCATTTTGGCGTTTGGTCTGCAGAGTAAGTTACAAACGACTTATTCTGCAATCTCTTCCGGAGAAATTAGGAAACATTTGTCACTCCAAATTTGGAGTACGCCGTGCACTCTCCAAACCGTACCCCACACACACAAGCAAAAAAGAGTTTCATTAGTTACTAGCGGAATTCGAGCGTATTTGTACACTATTACTAGAAGGTGATCAACTTGAGCAATACGAACGAAAGACTATTATTCCCTGACAATTCTCAGCTCCATTATGAGAATATTGGTAGCTATTTAGGATGGTTTTGTGAACGATTCTTTGCGATTTACAGTGAGGGATTTTGTTTCGACATTGTGACAAAAGTATCAACTTTGGAACAAGCCAGTAAAATTTGTGAAAGGGATGAACGTTGTTTGTTAGCAGAAAAATACACATTGGTTGAAGAAAATCATCTCATCCTTTCAGTATATAAACGGCATTTTAGTCTTGATGTCTTAAGAAGATGCTTTAATCAAACCGTTGAAACACCCGGGAAAATATAGCTGCAGTGCATATTAGTACGTATGAGCCTGCAGTTTTCCCTGATTGTTCGTTACAATTGCGGCTCGAATTACGCAACATGGAGACACCAAGATTCAGCGCCCTCTTGACGTGAGGTACTGTAGGGTACAGTAACCATGTATGATGAAGAAAAACGAGCATCAGCCAAAGGCTGAGTTAATCATACCCACACCTTACACAAGCGAAATCCGAAATGGAGGTAACTTGGCAACAAGCCATGTTGCACAGTCCAAATTAAAGCCATGTGTGCTTGTTAGTTCCGATCGGTCTTTACAGTGTTACACTATTAGGTTTGGCCATGCTGATTATCTTCACAGAATGGCATCCTTATTTGATGGTGCCTATCAAAAGACGTGTACAAATTAACGTTAAACAGGGCACAAGAAGGATTTTCCCTTTAAATATACATTTTGGTGGTTACACTGTGTAGTAGAGATGCCAGCCATATTTTCCCACGCTGTTTATAAGGAACCCGCATTCAGTAGCGAAACTCACGAGGCTTTTGATCGGCGATCTTGAAAAACTAACAGCACCCACCAACAAGTTCGAAATTGTTTGCAACTTTTAGTGCCTATGCTGGGAGTCCTTATGAACCTTCAGAATGCCGTGGTTACAGTGGTTACTCGGTTCAGTGTAGTAGATTTTGTTGGTGATTAATATGGGTATCAGTAAACTGTTGACCATTACTGAAGTGAAGTGTAAAAACGGCGTGAACAATTTCTTATTCACTGTCTGCCTGTCATTTGAAGCTCGTAATTCTGCAAATGTTGAAATAATCTGTTGTGCGAATGTTTAGCACTGAACACTGGAACAGTACTCACAGAATCCCATTGCTTTCTTCTCTTTTATCAGAAAACTAGGGTTTTAGCTGTCACATTTTCACGGAGTTTTGGCAACACTGTCAACTACCGGTATGAATTGGCTGTTTTGTTAGTGATGTCATTAATGGTTATATACAACTGCCTTGATTTTCTAATGTTCTGTATGATTTCTGTTGAACGCACTCGTAAGCGCACATTGGAACATAAAGAAAAGTTCACTGTACATAATATAGTGGAAACAGAAACTATAATCGGTAATGCCAATCGCAAAGTTATTGCTGAGAAATGAACTGTGTGAGAGTTTTTTCGCCGTGTGACAGCTAATTAATTGTGTACAAACAGCCGCAAAGTAGTATTGAAACATTTTGTTTACCCACATTTTCATTTCAGTTAAATAATTGCATATATAGCAAACGTTGTTAACGGATAAAGAATGAAGCCAACGAATTGTTTAATCCAGCGTTCAGGTGAGGTTAACCACCCTAGCTAAAAGCTGCGTTGAATAGGAACATTTGTGATTGATTGGTTTCTAAAATATGTAACAGGCAGAATATTTCAAACACAAACTAAATCCGGTGAAGGTTGAAAACTTCAAAAATGTAACTATTTTCAAAAACACAAGTGGAACATAAAAAATAAACATCAATTCCTCGGTCGTATGTGCAATTCTTTGCAAAAATACTGACGCGGACAATTTGTTGCTAATTAGACCATCTATCCGAAAGAAAGCAATATTTACAATTTCGGAATGCGGAACTAGAGTGTTGTTGAATTAGTGGAGGAGACTAAACGTTGCGTTGAATCGTGAAAACCAAAATTTGTTGCTGACAACTCTGATTTCGAGGATATCTTAGATGAGGTTTCTGTTTCCAATGTCACAGATATAGATCCATGTGCTATATATTCCACTGTTCTGAAGGAATTGGGTCTCAAACTGATGCTTAGGTGATAATTGAGTTCTTTTTGTGCCTTCATATCATTTTAGTGAAAATACTGCTAAATACTTGGATAGCGTACACTAGGCTGTTCCTACAAATAATCTATTCCGTTAGATGATAAAAATATAACGAATAAAGCCAAGTAGTGCCTTCAGACGGTAGCATGCGATACACTCTCAAATGGCATATCTTAAAACTTTATTGGTGAACCGCATATACTTTGCCGTTTATTGTCAAGCGCCTGTTTTTGGTTTCCCCCTAGTTGCTAGTCCCTGACGGCACCGTTTAGGTTATAGGACCACGAACACGTAAACATTCACCTCTGTTTCGTAGAACGAACTATCCTTGCTTATAGTGTTTGAAGTAAACTGGTCAAAATTAGGCACTGAGCAGCACAAAGCAATACTTGTGCCCAAGTCGGCGTAGAAGACGACTTATTTGTACTGTTTACCACATCAGTCAATCCTATTAATTTCAAAATAGTAAATAAGTATCCCTTGTGATAATTCGCTTCGTTGTTCTACTTAAGTTCACTAAAAATCCCTAATGTCCCTTCCATTCTGTATCCTGTGGCAACCCGTAAAACCACCAATAAAACAAGTGGCCGCTGCAAATAGTGTTCATATTTCATACGTCGGAGGCTTGAACAGGATCAATCGGTCACTTCTGTTTTGAGGATATTGGCAGTGGGGTAAACAGTCTAATTTCACATGCACGGGGGTCAAGAAAAACGTTTCGTCCGGACGATGATGTGCACTAATGAGGAGTTCTATTCAGACTGAAACTCAGGCCTAAATGTTCCTTACGGAATAGGTTGGCCGAAAGCGATATGTGAACTGCAAAGGAAGCGATTGATTCCGGACGGCGTTCAACTTGTTATAGTCTGGATCCCAAAATTTAAGCGTCGTTGATAGGCAGCTGTATCGTTTACCAACAAGATTCAACAACGGTATAATCAGACATTTTCACTATATTTATCTGTTCACCTTTTCACGACTGAAGGACGACATTTTATTGGTGAACTATATTGTTAAACCGGGAGCAAAAGAAATCTGTTAAAAATGCATGCAAGCCGTAGTTAGTGCGGAGCTCGCCACAATTTTTGTTTGCTAGAAGGTCTAGATGCATATCAAATTGTTTATCATGAATGAGGTCTACAGTTCTCAAATTTGAATGTCAAATGGTTCGTCAGTGCACACTTAGAGTTCGATAGGGTTTTGGGCAAACAATGAACAGCTGTGTACTGACGCTCATTCAGGAAGTATGCGGAACCGCACAATTTTCATTTCTGAGTGTCGTAACTGACAGTTAAATAGTTTGTGCTAGTTGTCACCCTGCTCCAACCAGTCACTTCTGTTTGTCGTGGAAATATTGCGGCGTGAATTGCCAAACGTACAATCGGCGTTCTCATTAATCCATTAGAAGTCAGTAGTCTACAGAATGTGCGCAAATGTTAGACTCATCTTACTATCAAATACGTATCTAGAAAACGTTAAGAAAGCAGGTGACTAGAAGATTTTCTTTGATTGTCCGCAAGGCAGTGGATTGTTTGCTTGGCTCTTCCTGAGATAAAAGACGGCTGAATTTGTATTATTTCTAATGCAGGTTGTGGGTTTCTTGCGAACTACCCAAGTACCTCAAAGTTACTGTTTACTAGTTACCTATGAGGTAAAATCCCTGATACTAGACTACTCTAAAACGTTTGAGAGCTCAGATCTTTTTGTTGTGTCGGTCATTCTCGGCATTCGTAGCGTCACAGGACCGGTGATTATGAAGTCTGTTCAAGTGTGTTTAAAAATTCAGCAAGAGAACTGATTAAGGAAACCGGACAACCATAACCAACGTGGTTAAGATGACGTGGTGATCGCTGGTGCAGACAATAACGTTTAAAAACAGAAAGTTTATTCTGCTCGAAATCTCCTTCTTCTGACCTTCGGCGAAGTAATCTGGTGCACGCAAACCCTGTTCTCCAAGGAAGAACAGGTAAAAGGTTACACTTCTGGACCAGAGGTTCAACTGAGCTAACCGGGGTCTCTGGAGAACTACTGCTCAGTTGAGGTCATTACAAACTGAAATGTTTTGCTCAACTGTGTGGACGCATCTGGTTCAGATAAAGTGTTCAAAATCCTATGCACCCACACATACACGTGGATCAACTGGTTCGACAATTTTACAGGAGACATATTTCATTGGATATGCACCTCTAGGCTTCTTAGTTATTTTGCTATCGATAATTTATCTGCCTGCCTGTTTGTCGGGGGTTTTGATGGGCTGCTCCAGTTTAGACACGACGTGAATGAAAGCTTACTTGTAATCCCGTTTTTTGCTTTCACCAGTGTTCTCACCAAACTTTTAACTATCAACCATGTTTTGTCTCGGCTGATCATGAAAACCAGGATCGATATCTTCGATCTCCCTTTCCCCCTGTTAAGCAAACTTATGAGCCCACGAAATTTGTTCTTTTCTTAATGATTCTTCACTGCTTGCTTGACGTCAGTCTGTGTTTTTGTGGTTACGAAAACACTATGGTCAGATTCATACGTACGTTTGCAGTACATCTGAATTCAAAGGAATCTTCTGAGATATGAACTAATTTCACTTTGCTAGCCAAACGGTGCGTAACAGATCGTACCGAAAATATATGGGTACCACGTTTCTTCACATGTATTTAAATATGTGGAACTGTAGGACTTGTTTACCAAGTTGTTTCATAAGATTCCCCGCAGTGATATGCAACAAATTTTCTGAATGGCCGTCCGCATTTGGCAAATGAGTAGTTGAACTCTTCATGGTTGCGCATTGTGTCTCAGTCCGTTCAAGATATGATTTGTTTTTGATGGTAAAATTCATTGAAGCAACGGGATAAGTTATTGAGCAGTCTTGCTTGGAGTATATTCCAGATGCAGTACAGATCTAAGTACAATTTTTTAAGTACGCAATGAACTGGGAATCATTTGTGTTTGTAGAATAGCCATTAGTTGGACATTTGTAAATGAACACTAATTTTAAGTGAACTATGCGGTGACTCATAAATACATTTTTGCAATGCGCGCTCATTTTAATATTTTTAAACAAAAGGACCGTGAAAATGTTGAATTACAAACCGTTTTACTTCAACCTAAGAGCTTCGTCGTAGACAGCACTTTATTCTATGTTATTAATAGAACGTCTTTTTGCTGCCAACTTTCCATTCAATTCACTGATTAGCCAAGATAAACCCCTAGCATGTGTTGTCACTGCAGTCAGTTTTGTTCGTCGTAGTTCAAACTAAAAATTGTCAGCCAAACAGACGTCGAAGTTGTTTTCACAATTCAGACTGTTTTACTCCTAATTGACAATTTGACATTCGGCCTGATTTTTATGTCAAGTAAAACTAACCAACATTCTCAAGGTTCTAACAAACATCTTATTTCGAAGGAATTCTCAAACAAACTGTGACAAGATAAACAGTCAATGAAATAGCCGTTTAACACACTGCCAACCTGTCAGGTTAAAACATTTGTTTACAAATTACAGGAAAAAACTTACTTGTCCTGTTGTTCCGATTTTTCAGAACGATGGTCAAACCAAGTGTATAGCATTTTCTTGAGTACAACACTTCGATATTACAGAACGACAAGTTTGGTGTCCGCGACAGAACTGGTTGGAGTACCTTTCGCTCAGTATGAGAGCTCAAACGGGCGATTTGTAAGCCGCCAGTAGGCAGTAAAGAGAAAAATCGTCATTTACACTTGTATCTTGCATAATCAAAAATTAAATGAGGTTCCAATTTTGCTAGGTAAGCTGTAAAAAGTCGGAAAGCACATGATGCGTTCTTTTAAACTGCTATTCAGTTATATAGTCTCCCGTGTGGCCGTATTCAAATTAAATTAGCCTATAGAAACCGAATATTTTAAACCGTGTCGAGCTGTCTAATGAGAAGAGAGAGTTTGCGGTATGTGAATATAGATAAGCGAATACTCACAGAAATTCCACTGAGTGGAGATATCTTAATGTACTGTTCATGGTTCCATATTCCGTAAAGATGACAGATTTGAAAGTGAGGACAAAATGGAGTTAGCAAGTCCAACAGTTCGTTTTAGTTCAGTCAAGTCTGGTGGTATGCATTTTTTGTGATGATTCATGATGTTACACTGGTGTATGGTTCATTTCACGAGCACACAGCCAAACTGCCTGATCCACAGACTGTACTGAACTCATAACTGAGAACTAATTTCAAGCCCCTTTCAGTATTGCACAATGGTTTGTTTTGTAAATGTGTTGATGGAACATTTCTGTTTCTTTATCCACAGTGTTTTGATTATATTTCACTCTGTTCTATATTTTGGACGATTGTGCCATAAAACCCATACTCTAAAGAAACATAAAATATGGTCAAAATATGGGAGATTATGGGACCGTTTCTGTCATAGATGTCATGAATTTTTTTTACCAGAAGCAACCATATTACCGAGGCAATAACGGAAGACTAAGTATATGCAGTACTTCGATAACTCTACGAAGGTCTCATTGTTGACCAGCGTTATTCAGAACGAGACTCGATTGCTTTCTTTGTTCTTGAGAGCTACTGACCGAAAAGTGTACATGAATATTAATACTGCTGTCGGCTGCTAGTGAGGTTCAGTGTAGATCTATCGAAACTGTGTACTTTGCCAAAAAGACCTCGAGACAACAGCATACTCCGAACTCATCTATGGATAATAACTGCTGGACAGAATGAGCAAGTGAATCTAGTGATCCTTTTGGGTTGTTAATTAAAAATCTACTTGATCACGAGTGAATAAAGACGTCCAGAGTATCCAGAGGTCTCCTACTTCAACAAGGCTGCATCAAATTTTGCCGTTTCTCGTTGCAATCTATAGACTTTCCCACTGAAATGAAATAGTTAAGATGGGTTTACATGCTAACTTGGGTTGGTTTACTCGTAACAAATAAAACTCAATTAAAACCGGAATATGGTGTTTACAGATAAATGGCGTACAGTGTACTCTGTGTACACGTTGCTATGGTAGGTAGTTATCAGTTCAGGATGTTTAGTTATTTCGTCTCCTGTTTACTACGAGGCTACAAGAATCCCAATTTTCGTGACGCCTTTGATGTTCGGATGTACCTCGGGCCGCCATAACACCTGCGGAGCCGATACGTTTAGTTTCTGTAGATTGGAATATTGTTTATTGAAGCTGTTGAGTACAATCGTTTGGAGCGCTAATGGATGGTCTTCCCGACAGAGATTGTCCGGCAATCAACAGTTTAAAATGAAACCAATGAAGCTGTTTACTTTTCGAAGTCTGAAATGAAATGTGAATAGCGCGGAAAACAGAAGACAGATGATCACAACTTGGCAGATTAAAGAGGTACACTGAATTGTCTCTACTTAACATAGAATACATCGATTGGTGCTCATGATTCACAAATCCGAAATTCGGTAAATGCAATTTCAGGACTTGATAATACTAGCTTCTATCTCTAAAGTAACACGTAACCAGTAACCAGTCATCACAATTTTTCGTCCATTGTGCATGCACAACCACGTAGCCCTTGTGTGTGCATGTAACCGAGAGAAAATGGCTGCTGAATCCTGTTACCTAAAACGTACAAAGTACCTTCACAGAAATCCGTAAACAGTAATGATCATAACGAGTGTCTTGTAAATGAAATTCTGTAGAACCTGAGGTTTTGTATTTCTTGCCACAATTTCTTCCCTGGTGCTTCGCAGGACTTGAAAAAATCTGTTATTTTTGCCCACCCTTTAAATCCGGTATTCATTCTCAATCCATGGTAACTACAGAACCTTCGGCTTTTGTCTTTTTTCACTAACATTAACAGTGAAGGATCTCATACAGGTGAACCAACCCGCGTAACAATGACACCACTAGTCAGCACGTTGAACGAAATTGTGTACAGCCCATGGCACACTATTTGAGGCTTCTCAACTCTTACTGGCTGCATCTTCATTCTGTGCGTATTACAAAATCGGTGAACATAGCTGCGTTTTATATTTCAACGTGATCCACTCGGATTAACTCTGCAGTTTACAACTGGTTAAAATGAAAGAGAGCACTGTCTTGAGGCCGCTAGACTTAATTTGTATTGGCTTCTCTTTGGTACTATGAACTACAACAAAGCCAGCTCGATATTTTTTCAAACACATTCACATCGCTCTGATCTAAAAGACTTCAACGGTTTAGAGTTTCCCTATACAGTTCATTCTGATTTCATATCAGCCGAGTTTTAAGGAACAGCGGATTTTGCAGTGCCAGGAAAACAGTGGATTCCGCGTGTCCTTTGTCCACAGTGAATTAATGCTTATGCCCAACGCGCATTTAAGGTTCCCATGAATAAACCGTTGTGTCCTAGGAGTTACGTGCAACCTATACTCAAGATTAGTGGAATATGCGGTGATTGCTTCTACGAGTAAACTGAGTCGGCATTTGAATTAACCACAGCTATTCACGATAGAGCCAGGGTTTCCGTATGAGTAGTATCGCATTAGAGAATCGACTGAGCAACCAACTGAAAATGATTGATGGAAAACATTGTTTGGCTATTTCGAGAAAGAATCCATACCATTGATTCCTGTTTATCGACACAAGTGCACCAGGTGTCTGCTCCTTGGGTTTCAAACCTAGAGCGACGTTTAGATGAGTTGCCATGTCAAACTTCTACTTAAAACTGTTGACCTGGATTTCAACGAGGTGCACGCGACAAAAGCAGTTACTTTAACTTGCTGAACTATAAAAACCGGAAGCGTCTGAGCGGGCTTGGTTTTTGGTAAGTTGCAAAGGGTTCAATCTGCAAAGGATGAAGGAATGGCGACCAATTTCCATACTTTCATTTTTTGCGGCCGTCAATCTATGAGTTGAAATGACTTCCAAAACACCCTTCAGCTTTATTCACATTAGTATTGCGTTTCACCTGTCATGCTGCATGCATTCCTATCGTCAGATGTCATTGTGTAACATTCAAAATGTCTTCAAGAACTACAGGTGAAATGGAATGAAACTGGCTAGGTCAAAATCTTGGTTCACTGAGAGTAAGTGGTTATTCTTCGTAGTGCATCACCACGTATTCCCATAAATGAACCAATGGTGAAGAAAACCATGTCATTGGTAAAGTTCGACAACGCACGTAAAGTAAACCCCCATAACATTATTTGTGTTGTATTGAATAACCACTCTGAGGAAGCGGGTTATTTTCAACCAGGCATTCGTTTATCTGTTCCTAACACTGCATCTCGAAGCTAACGCGGATTGTTCTCTCGTTAGGCCCTTCTGTGTTATACTTTGAACGTTTGGTAAATCCAATAAGTTTTCGTTGCAACCAATTTGGTACTTTTCAAAATCTTATAAATGGCATCCCTTTTGTCCATCTGCTTATCATTCCGTGCACGACTGTTCAAAAACTGGACGACGAACTCAGCTAACAGTATGTCTGGAATAATAGTGTTTTGCTATTAAAAAAAAATAAATTTCGTTGCAATGTACAACCTTATCGACCGGTCAAGTCACTCGGAAATGTTAATCCATCCTGGAAGATCAATATTAAAAGTCAACATAACAATAAATCTCTGTGAATCAACACAGTGGCAATTTGTTTCAGAAAGTTTCTGTCCAGTTAAACAATTTTAGTCATTGCATGTCCAGCGCTATCACTCTTTTGACTTACGGGGTTCAGATAATCACCGAATTGCTCATATTTGTGTTACTAAACAGGTATACATCTCCTGACAAAATCACTAGTAATCAATCCATCTTGAACATTCCGGTTGAGTTGCAGCTCTCACACGTTGAAGGTCAGCATGTTGAAATCAGTGGAATTGTTCCGGGTCGAGTGACTGAAGGAGTAAGGATATTTTTGCCGCTCAATAATTGATTAGGACCAAGCAACAGGCAAAAAGAAAAACCCCCTTCGTGAACTGTCAATTAGTGCATTTCAGGCAATAAATGTTCGAACGTGCAAAGAATTGCAAGCGAGAACCACTTCTTTTTCATGTCAGCGCCAAGTTGGACAATTGATTAAAACGATTGCTGCAAAACTGTTTATACGTTGCTTGAACGCGGGTATCCAGGAAATGTACGGTAGATTAGTAGCGTCTTAGGATCAGCGTCGCCACGTTGTTCTTTTAGATTCAGCCATGTCTTAAGCTCACAAAACAAGGTGCTCACTTGCCTCTGCAATTAAAACACATGTTTTCTGTGCTAAAAACACACCTCGTTTGCCTGGCTCAGCTGCATGCCATTGGAATCAACTGAGTAAAGGGCAGCTTGTTAATCTGGAATTCCGCGATCGGACTACGGATGACTTGTAAGTATGTGCCAAGGTTATAGTTTCCCAGACAGCATTTTCAACAGAGAGAGTTAATGACTCATTCACAACCTCACTTATTCTCTGCCGAAGCTGCCACTTGATTCTAACTGATTGCCAGCAAGCGACGTGTTACATGGTGTATACGCTGATGCGACTGGCTGAAATCGTGAAACTACTGATTTACCTTCAGTACGGCCATCAAAATGGACAAAGGAATACTGATTTTCACTAATAGCTTAAGGGTTTTCAAGAAACCTTAATCAAGAAGTGTTAAATATTAAGTAAAACTTGAAAAGAGAGTGCTCTTCAAGGTTTCGAAATGAACAGCTGCTCAAGTTAACATAATTCTTCAGCAATCAAAACAGTCTGTATGACAAATTTCAACCAATGATGGAACTCCAATGGAAAAATTCGAGAAAATTTCATCGAGAGTTATCATTGAGCCGCACACCGCACTAGAACTTTTCAATGAAATAAAACCCCAAAAGAAGCTTACAGAATCCTAGCAAATCTTGGTCAAGTTGGAGAATGTGGCCGGTGGCAACAGTCAATGAGTTATCTTGATATGGTTTCTCGGATGAATTTTTAAGTTATTAAACTGTAGGTTTGAGCCCATCTGCGAGTATGCGATCGCTGGGATTGAAATGACTGGGGTCATGGCAACAGAAAATAAACAAAGTAAATCAGATTCTTATGTAACATGGCGGGTGACCTTCGGATATCAGGATGAATTTTAACGCTAAAGCAAACGACGGGAATGGGCCGACTAATCACGTTGTGCAGTCCGCGTTATTTGGGTCAGGTACCCCGCATGTCATGTGGAGTTATACCGTACCCGTTTCCACATAAAAAATCACCATCTGCAGGGTGATCAGGAATGGTGAAGAACACGATAGCTGTATCAAGTAAATTGGGTGGGTCTCGTTTGCCGTGCTACGGTCTCCGGATCATTTGAATCCTCGGCTAGGAACGCTATCCAAGACAGCACTGTGCCGCAGTCAGTGTCTATTTCCGGAAAAAATATTTACTATGTCGTCGGCATAATTTGCGCTGCACAATAAAACTGGTCTAATGATTTTATTCGGCGTAGCTAAAGGGTATTTTTTGCGTTGCGAATATCCAGTGGTTTACGTGTGTTTGCGCATAGAAACCTTAAAGCTGACTACTGTATTTACATTGGGTCCCTGAAAGGAGTCCACTGGGAAACAATAGAAATGTTGTGATCTGCATAGCTGGAATAGACAGAGCTCATGCAACTAGCGCTAACCGTCTTGAAGTTAAACACGCACATGTATTCTCCTGTGTCTGACTTGGGAAAATATAATCAGACACCAGTAGTAGTGTATGATTACGAAATTCAGTCGCACACGATGCGAAACCGTGGTTTTATTGGATTAACTTAAGCGGTTAATTTTTCCTTTCCGAAAGTTTTCGTTTAAAAATTCAGCGAAGAGCACATTTACGTCGTCAAAACCAGCGTTAGCAACCTATTCATTGATGACCTTTTTACTGTGCGACCATGTACGTTTGCGAGGAAAATGAAACAGTTATGACAATAACTGATTGGTTGAAATTCGCGTTGAACCAAACACCTTTGGGTAATTGCCGACGTTGCATCTAGCAATTGAAATTTAATCTCAAATAGCCTACCTTGTTTCAGCTGATATGAAATCAAACAAACTCTTAATCCATCAAAGTGTAACATGACTTTTAATCGTGAAACACAATAAGACTTTTAGACTGGGGTAAACCAAACCGATATGCAACTTTTTAATGTGTCAGTGATTCGAGTTTCAATCTTCTATAGCCCGTTGGTATGAAACATCATGTTTGGGACAATCTCCCGACCACCGGTCACAGTGCCTCTAGAGTTTGCCTTCCGATAATCATTCTTTCATTTCTGACTAAAGTCTGCGTCGAACTAACACCAAAGGGCATGTTCTAACCACAGTGCGTTTGCAAACAGTACTGTTAATGCTTGTTTTCTGTCGGCAGAAATCATCATTTTTAACAATGTGGGTTGTTTTTAAAATATTAGGTCCTACTAGAGTCGCCGACAGAGATTACATCAATAAACATTTTTATTCCTGTACTGCCCAGTTTTTGTTCCACACTGTTCTACGAAGCAGTGTGTCCTTCGGGTGTACTTCATTTGATTCAGAAAAAATATTTTACCATGACACACTGTTTCCCTCAATTTTCTGCAGTCTTTTAAACACTGCATATTGAACCTTCGGTCTATCTGAATGACCTTTACATAATTTTGTGTTCATTACATGCCATACTGTCAACTAAGTGTGCATAGTGTAAGCAAAGAGCCCAGGTTATAATAAACACATGTGTAACTCTTCCAATAACATTGAAATTAGGCCGTTAAAGGTAAGTTATGATGAACTGCTCGATCACACTGAATCACCCAACCTGGAACGAGTAAAAAGTAAAACAGGCTGAACTAGTGTTGGCTGATTATTTAATGTGGCGCAGTTTTACCACGGCTACTGTCACAGAGGACCAATTTTGCTCCCAACTCGGTACTGCTGGTAACTTGAGAATGAATTATAAGCTTTCCTACAGAGAATATGCAGTACATACAACGATTACGGTTGGCATTTTGCAACCTCAAGCCTCTGATGTATTTACCAGTAGAGATGATGGAGCAGCCAACACTTGCATAAAAAGTACGTGATTGTGTACAGCGGCAAATCACGAGTAACTTTTGGGCATACAGACAAGAGTAACACAAGTGACTTACCTGAAATTTCTGTGCCACAGGCCAAGACTAGATTAGAGAACTTGTCAACTCACAAACCACTTGATTCGGACTTGATATATCCCGTTGTCCTGGAGAATCACGTCGCAGAACTAGTTACAGCATTTTACAATTGCTTCTTACCAAACAGCCGTTTGTCCATTGCCTGGAAAATGTTCACGGTCACACCTACATTTAGAGTTTGGTGCACGGACGACCAAACAAGCAATCGACTATTAGCTTTGTTTTCAGTGATTTCTGGAGTAACCGAAAGCCTTTTAGTTGATTCTCTACGGACTAAAGTTGAAAACCTATAACTCATCACCAAGGAACAACGTGACCTCCGCAAACAATGCTTATGTATCGTGAATCTGCTGACTGCTGGTGATATTCAAGCGAAATCTGCAGACGCACGATTGGTCATAAACGTGATTTAGCATTATCTTTTCCAAAGCTTTCGACGGGGTTGATTATTTCATTTTGTCCCAAAAAAAGAATGGTTATAAACTAGATGAGCGTCTACTCACGTGTTTACAGGATCATCTGACTGGACATAAGTTCAACTTCGAGAAGAAGAGAGAGCTGTTACAGTGTTTCCAAGCCAACAGCAACGTATCGCAAAAAATCGATCTTACGACCATTGTTGTTAATTCTTTTTGTTCCTAAACTGTTCAGTACATTCAAGCCATTTCGTTGCCCTACGCCAATGGCACTGAGCTCTCGTGAGTTTTAGAGTGCCCAGAAGATGTAGGGAGTTTACAAAGTGATTTAAATTGATTAAATCAGTGGTCCACAAGAAATGGCGTGCCGTTCAACATTCAAAAGAGTAAGGTCGCGTAATTTCGCCATCAAGATTGTAAATACTAGCAACTTGGTGACAGAGTGCTGCTCGTGTGGGAATGCTAACGAGATCCAGATACCATGGTTGCAGACATTTGGGTCCGTCTAAAAGTGCACTGCCATGGTTAAATGATATATAACACTGGACCTTTCAGGAAGAATGTGTTGAGTCGACAGCTCTTGAGTGTTTTACATTACGTCCGCCTCCATAAGGCGCTCACACATGGAAATGAACATAAATGACTATAAACCTTATCTTAAGAAAGATTTAGTAGTAAGAGCCACTTAGAGCCACTAGAAGAACCGTAGGGTCAAGGAAAATCTCCCACGGGGAGCGACTGGCAGAGTCGGGATAGTTATCAGTGAAATAGAGACATCTCGAGGAGACCAAATTTTTACTTGCGAAATATTTCACACCAGAGGTCATCCGTTGGCAAATCCTGCAAATATACATAATGGTCGCTTCAGGTCATTCGCCGAAATTGAGTGGTGGAACTGGCAGGCTATCCTCTAGAGAGAAATGCTTCACAGATGCGGTGTGTTTAAGGTGGGACGCGTTGTTCACATTTGTGATCATCGCTCAGTCGATTGGGAGATTTAAAATAATCCTCGATCGGTACATGTGCCAAAAGGCAACCGGTATACAAGTTTAAAAACCGCCGTACAACGCAGTTTCATAAGTCATGGGATGTGCACATCTGACCGGATTCTGTTTCAATATGTAGTTGACCAAGTTCCAACAATGGCAGCCAGCAGCATCCGTGCATCTAGCTTGTCGAAATTTCAAAGTATTACAACCAAAGGGTGTGTTTCGATGAATCCATTGCCCTTGAAAATTTCAAAACTGCATTGTCCGTTAAAATCGTTTGCTCACAAAATTGCCAACACCGTAACAATCACAATGACTGCGAACAGTAAAGGATTGCCCCTCTTTGCGCCCCCGTTCGTTGACCCGTGTCTTGCGTAATCGCAAAGGGCAGTGATCTCTGCCGACAAAATCATTATGATGTCAGCCATCTGTAATCACATTGAAATTAGACAAAGACCTGATACACACCAACAAGTTAAACTAACCTCTTGGCCACCAAGCGTGAACAAATCTGTAGGCTGGCTCGATCATGACAACCTGATTTGTGGCTATAAACTAAAAACCGCACGGAATTTGGCGTAGTCTTATAACCAGTTGAAAAACAAGCACAACCAGCAAAACTGACCAATTCAATCCATATCGTGAGTTATTTCATTGAACGCATTTTTACTCACTCTCTCCAACCGAAATCAATTATGCCAACTTCATTCTAGTTGGGATAATTTCATCGTGTTTTGTTCTATTTGCGTCATCAGCAGCTGCAGTTGCCACGGAGACTCAGCTGCCTCACAGCTATCCAATATCCACAACTTCTGTTGACAAAACCGTACGGGAAGTCCATCATTATTCCCAACCCAAAATGATCGAACGCAGTTCTAATGCATCTGACTGTGTTCGCCACCGCATCCTGGTTGCTGATTGAATAATTACTTAATCTTGTGGGTGAGCAGCAATACGTTGTCTTCAACACTAAAAAATGCAATTGCGAACAAGCATTTTTGTCATGTCTACACATAACATCTTTGGGTTTTAGTTTGAAATTAACTTTGCAAACCAAGTGCTTATTCACTGTCAAAATGAGTGAATTATTCAAAACGATGGGGCTAAAACAATTGTGTTCAGGCATCTCTCCATCACCTTCCGATGATTTATACCGCAATTCGGGTCTACCCACCAGTAATTCCAGTAAAGGGAACAAAATGTCTCAGGATTAGAAGGCTCTTCCCAAGTTCTTAAGACATATCCACTAATTGGGATGATGCAGTTCGAAGGTACTGGGCGTTGCTCTAATTGATGAACTATTACTTTGATCACAGTACAAAATACCTTTGAAGGACGGGTGAATGTACCGAGTCACTCCAATGGTTGTCACTTAAGCTGCTTGATGAGTGCGAAACGCTGTATTAAATTGGTCCTGATTGTTACCTTGCATAGTTGTTTCCAGATTGATGTTTGGATCTGTCAACACACTTTGTTTTCTATCAACCTTCACATCAAAGTACCGTTTTTAATTTGTAAGCCATGAATTGTCCAAGGGTAGAACACTGCATCCGTCAGTTTGGCTTCAAGGAATTTGAGGAACGCAGCTGATTCATTCGCTACGCGAAGTCTGCTCTGAAAGTCGGCTGAAATCTGCCGTTTTACTAACATTCGCTAGTTGGACATTGATGTGCCCATTAGACCTTTAATCTCAGACGTATCATTTAAGAACATCAGGCGTAGATGAGATTCCCTCATTTAGAGCATGATAACCTGGGCTTCTTCTAGCTAAATGACGTCCTGCAGCATACTGTTCACTTACACCCCATCTATATATATGCGAAAGATGAGTTACAATATCGCGTTCATTTATATATTAACAGTTTCGTGTAAAATGAAAACCATTTAAGTGAATGGTTGAGTGTTCTGCCCAGTCGGATACTATGTTCAAACTGACTGAGTCGATGTCGTTTCTTACTTTTCTGATATAAACAACATCGGATGTAAAGACGCGAAATATTTCGTAGTGGGCTAGGAACTGGCAACGTTTCACGTTAATTGTAGCAAATTCCAAAGAACGATGGACTGTGGTACACCTTTTTTAATTTAAGAAATAAAATTACACTACTTAACTGAATTACAAATCTAGCTAAAAAAGCGCTTACTCAGCATAAAGTGGCGCCTTAGTATGGGCAAATTACAGCAACATTCCAGTACATTATTGATCCGGTGGATTCAAATCAAATTACAAAAAACTGTTGTTAACTTGGTTACCAGCACCCTCGATCTATCATTAAAAGCGTTCAAATAGGTGTGCTTTTTCTCTACTACACACGGTAGGGGGGCATTCCTCTGGTCAGTTCGGTCACTGTCTGTGTGTTAAAACGATGACAGATTATCTGCTGCGTGAAAGTTTGACAGATATCAAATATATTCTTGAAACTGTTCTAACAAGTCGATTGTGTCTTGCAGATACAAACACCATCCCACGGTACACCCAGACTTGTTTGGTTTTGAAAGCACCAAATCCTCCTCCACCGGGAACACTGATCCGATCACAATTCGCCCGGTCACAGCGGGGAAAATAATTCACTGCCCTGGTAAACCTTCACTACGTAAACTCTAACAGTTAACGGTACTTTATATATCCGTCGTTTCTCGCACCATAATGTGGGTTACCTCTGTTTCTTTATCAGGCTCACTTTATACATGAAACAAATGACTTCAGGAAAAGTGGTTATAAGTCCAACAATTCTCGATTTGAGTATGCGAGATCAGCCCTGTACATCAAAATCACACCGCTCCTGCAAAATGAGCCTTGCTTTATTAAGATGGACACGCATCCTACTACATGGAGTGTAACTGGTACCCAGATTCCAGTCACCGTCAGTTCACGTAGATGTAGACCATTCGTGACTACTGCAGCTGCTGATGACGCAAATAGAACAAAACACGATGAAATTATCCCAACTAGAATGAAGTTGGCATAATTGATTTCGGTTGGAGAGAGTGAGTAAAAATGCGTTCAATGAAATAACTCACGATATGGATTGAATTGGTCAGTTTTGCTGGTTGTGCTTGTTTTTCAACTGGTTATAAGACTACGCCAAATTCCGTGCGGTTTTTAGTTTATAGCCACAAATCAGGTTGTCATGATCGAGCCAGCCTACAGATTTGTTCACGCTTGGTGGCCAAGAGGTTAGTTTAACTTGTTGGTGTGTATCAGGTCTTTGTCTAATTTCAATGTGATTACAGATGGCTGACATCATAATGATTTTGTCGGCAGAGATCACTGCCCTTTGCGATTACGCAAGACACGGGTCAACGAACGGGGGCGCAAAGAGGGGCAATCCTTTACTGTTCGCAGTCATTGTGATTGTTACGGTGTTGGCAATTTTGTGAGCAAACGATTTTAACGGACAATGCAGTTTTGAAATTTTCAAGGGCAATGGATTCATCGAAACACACCGTTTGGTTTTATTACTTTAAACACTGATCTTTAGGTATGTTCAGCTGAGTACGCGCGTGTTGCTTCACTAAATTCTGACGTACAATACAGAATTTTAGTTCATCACGGTCCCTGCGATCCTATGTCCAATTGCGGCATTTTGTTTTCTGTGGTTACTGTCTGACCCAGCTTATAATGCCTTCTCTGTCCGTGGCTTTCAGAAAAAGCTTTTTCGAGATCTATAATGTTGACTATTTTCACCCAATAGGGCTCAGTAAAATCTATCCGCATTAATACTTCGTGTTGTCGGCTTTTTGTACAAAATACCCAAGAAGGCTTGATAATTCAAACGCGATTCTTTCAAACACTTGCTTGACGAAACCGTCGACAACAAACAACAACCAAAAACCACGGTTATTATTAACCTCACAGTAATTTTTATACAAATGAATGTGATGCACATAGTCGAGAAAAAGTGATGAGTCGAGGAGCAACTCGTCAACAGATATATCAAAGTTCTGCACAGTCTAATATCAGAACCGAACAGGAACTGTCCTTGAAGCATATTTGCCTCACATTTTTCGGCGGTTCTAGAGTAATTATTTTGCTTGTGAAGTTCTCTCCTTTATTCGTCGTTCAAGAACGCGAGACAGTCAAGATCACTCTTTAACTGATGTTGATGCCTTATAACATGTGGATATGGGCGGAAAGATAACTTAGTGAGCCTTCATCTATACTGCATCAAGAATGCCCCTGTATATAATTGAAAATCCCAGCATTACCAGTACACTATTAGATCAACGAATGTTTAATTTTGTGTACCCAAAGTTATCTTGAGAATGCTGATGAGTCCAAACAACGACAGAACCGGTCGTAGTTTATCCGTCTGTGGACCAGCATCAGTAATCATTTAAAGCTAACCTTCTCATTTGAACCATAATAAATGTCGGTTATCCTTGGATTTAAGAGTGATAAATTTGCCGTAACATTCCTCCAAGTAGGTAAACGTAATCGCTAGTTTTTTCAGAACTCCAAATCATGTGGTGATCTCTATTTCCGATTAGAAGTTTTGATCCACGGGGCTACGGCGACGAGGATTAACTGAATATACTGGTGAAAAATATCATACTCGACCTGACGGAATGATCAGCCAGTGATTGTTATCGTTTCTACGTAAAATCAGTAAGTAGCTGTCTGCGATGCCGAACAGCTGTGAGCTCTCCAAAGGATGTGCCACATATCTCTCCATCTGGGCTTGGTTGAATAGTTGGTTAACTTCAAAAACCATATGTTTCCACCCGAATAAACAGATAAATTCGTAGTGGGCAGGTATGTTAGCCCGCTCAGTCACAAAGCCCACTTTATGTATGACACGTTTGAGTGACAAATCAACAACGCTTGGTGAAGGCGGGAAAATGTTAACAGGCAAACAGGAAACGCTGTTTCTTCAATGGAACTCCGTAGACGATGAACGTAATTACATACCTTCATTTCAATAATCACCTCACAATCTTAGGTTTGAGCCCCCTCTGCAGTAATTATATATGGGTGAAACTGCGATTCTATCAGTATTCTTATGGTGGCTGTCAGAGGATAAATTATGACAGTCTGCCTTATTGCGACGTACGCGCCTTCCGTTTTAGAAATATACGTTTTCGGGAGCGTGGACATCAGACAGAAAAGTGGAATTAGTTTTTCTTACAGTGGGCATCAGTTACGACGTAATAAGTAATTAAATGGAGAATCGGAAATAAACCCGTTACCAGTTGCATACACCCGATTGAGAGTAGTATCAGTGGAGTTGACAAATTCTTAGTTTTGCCGTGCTCAGAAGTTGGATTACAAACGTTCCATTTGTAAGAATGATATTTTCAAGTTGACCATCACTCACATTTGATCGCAGCCTTCAAATTCAGGTAGACTTTCCAGCCAGCCAGTGTCTTTTGATAAGAAGCACTAGACTAGAGTTTCGCTCTTATTAGTGCCAGTCAGTAGTGCATATCCTGGCCACGGCCGGCATTTGAACTCCGTCCATTCCAATCATGAGGTGACCGTGATAACCACTGCGCCATTGACCTCACATTAGTCAGAAATTGTCTCTCCTCTCCAGACGATCGGGCAACCTGATCATTGCTCACAAGCGAGAGTGGTTGAGCATTCAGATTTGATGATTCGGTCGTGCCGAATGTGAGGTCAATGGCGCAGTGGTTAACACGGTTGTCTCATGATTGGAATGTCCCGGCCGTGGCAAGGATATGCACTACTGACGAGCTCTAATGAGAGCGAAACTCGAGTCTAGTGCTTCTTTTCGATAGAGGCTTGCTGGAAAGTCTATCTGAATGCGAACGCTGCGATCAAATGTGAGTGATGGTCAACTTGAAAATAAACCAAATCCCCGACTACTCATCAGTAATCTAGTGCTTCTTCTCGAAAGCGGCTGCGATCAAGCGTGAGTGATGGTCAACTTGAAAATAAGCCAAATCCCCGACTACTCATCAGTAATCTAAAAGTGATGTTATCAAACCGTAAGGTATTCAGCCCTTATCTTCGAGCGTTGAGATCGGATGAGATGAATGATTTTCGAGGTAATTTTTAAAATCTTATTGGCTTTCTCACAAGAATCCGGACTAGATACCTTTCGTTCCATGAGCTTCTGATAAAGGCGGACGGTGTGATGGCCTTACTTGAAGTCGCAGTATCTTTTACATTTGCTGACCTCAGTTTGGACCCAGATAATCACCAACCGCTCGATCAAACAACTTTTATTACTAATTGATTGAGTTCTTTCGTCTAATTAAGCAGTGAACTCAAAACTGCGTATCGTACATCAAATGAAATAGAAGGAGAGCCAAAAAATATTTGGATGGTTTTAACTTTGATTATCTGTTCGTTCAAATTATTCCTCTGTATGATACTTAAGTGACATTGTGTGATGGACTAATTTGCTTTCGAACACACTATTCCCTCTTCACGAAGTGATGCTCAAATTGCTACCAGCTTATTCAGAGTCCTCTGAAGTTCACAGGCTTAGATCAAATGTTTGGCGTTACATACTTTTGCTCAGTGCTTCATATCAAAACGTCAATTTAGGTTTTTGGAAGTATGACACCTGCAAATTAACAGTGTGTTGGCAGTCATAAAATTAAAAGGATTTGTCAAAGCAGGTGCGTCTTCTCTCTTGTTGGTTGTGAATGGTTTACTGCTAACATATCAACCCCAGTGAATGCGTCATACTAAAGTGAAGGCATATTTTGTTCGAAAAAGCGTATCTAGTTGGTACTATACGAACAAGAAAAATACCGGACACATGCGATGATTTTTCCGCAACTGTTTGTTCAAACATATCCAATTTTGAACGTCCTTAAGAACAATGGCATCATAATAACGAAACTGTTTTGTCACATGAAATACCAAATAAACAAAAATGAAAAATTTGAACAAACTGCCTCTGTTTCAGGAACCTGCCAAAAATACTGTCCGGGACATATGCGAAATTTTCTGTTGCCTACGGTGGAACGCTACATGAGAAACACGTGAGTTTATGCACAATTACCGTTTCCCCAACTCAAACTTGCTTATTTCATTGTATTGGCATTTGGTCTTTGGGAAAATGAAAAATTGGGCTACTAATAGTTAATGATCAAACTGTCTTCTCAGCAGGTAAAAAACAAAACTGATGACCAGTAAGAAAAGTGGGCGAACTAAGCTATGTGTCGTCAAACACGTTTGTTACTGTCACATTTGAAAATTTGTGAAACTTTAAGCCACATCGCGAAAAAAGATTGGCCTGCCTTGTAATTTTATTCACTCATTTTTTTCATCACCTCATTCAGCATGATGAGACAAAGTACAGAACAATGTTTAAAGCAAACGGCCGAAAAATATTTGTTAAATAATTTTAAGCTGTAATGTACCGAACCAACATCACCATACAAAAAGTTATTTTACGCAATCGACCTTTTGTTCCACCGCGGACTTTCTTTCTTCACTGTCGATTATGCACCACTTCGAAATGTTTCCAACGCTAAGGACGTTATAATTGTGCAATGCCTTATGGTTCATTCGTGTTGTGTGTAGATTGAGGGAAACAACTTTTTCGTAAGAAATCAACGAGTTAACATTACCTGTATCAGAGGGTGTTTCCAAAGTACACGTGGACAGTGGAATGCAACAATTAGAATCCACGTGCACTGGAATAGGATGAGATGGTATCCTCTTTCTGACAGCTGCTGTTTGAGTATTCAGAAGAAACACCCGTAACTTTGCAGAGGATGCATTCCACAGAAAGTCGGTTTTGTTCTCCTTGTGAGTGATTTAATGGAAACGTAAGCTGACTTGTTCACTTTAAAACCTTCCGTGTTTTACCAATTAATTTTACGTTGGTCCGATCACTATTCCAGGTTATCACACGAAATGTTCATTTCATTTGTTTCTGTATGTATTTACTGCTGATATCTGTTAGTTTACTGCAATTTATCTGCAGTGACTAGTTCAATGTTGGCACACTTCGCATACGGACAAGTCAGGTTTCACCGTTCCTCTGACTATTAAGCAATCGCACCCGTGGTGGAAACGAACGAAATGTGTTTTAGAATTTTGTGAAGCTACTGTGTTTCCACCTACCTATCATTTCTCAGCCAGACAAGATGAGTAGTTTTTAACAATATTCCAAAAATTTATTAAGCCTAATTATTATTGTCGATCGACATTTCTTTGGCTTCCTCTGAGCCTACTGGTTGGCACAATTTACTTCACTCGGAAGCAAGCCTGAAAGCAATGGCGTGACTAATTAAACAATACGGACCAGCCTGACACCACTCTTAAGTAGCATTCATTTGCAAACCGCTGTTACTCAAACACAAAATGCAAAGAGATATCATTTTGGACACCGAGCGAACGTTACTCACTAGGCTTTAAGACAACGTAAAAATAACATATTTCCAGACCGCGTGAACTATTTTGTCGTTTCAACCCGAATCCACTTTAACTATCACAATAACAAACTTAGTGTCATATCTGTTTCGCACCATGCAAGGTATCGCCATATTTTATAACACCCATCTGTTCAGTGTGTATTCAGGGCCGAACAACAGCACAGTTTGGAAGATAGGTTCATCACTGTGATTTCATATTTCTATCTGTACATATATATATGCTCCGAGTTAGAGTTATTTCTGTGGCATAAATGAGCGAGTGCGTTTTCTTCAATAAAGAGTCTGAATTGTGAGTTTGTTCAATTTGGGTAATTCATTGAATATATATTAGTGTATACAGACTACCAGACCAAACCGGAAAACGGAAACTTTATTAATACATAACTTGGTTGTTTGAATTCGCCTGACTGGTTAAGGATTTGTTTTTACCGAAGCATTTTCGAGTTACAAGTAAAGATCTTTTTTGAATAGCAATGCTATAACACTGATACTTACATTTCTGTTTCAAACAGGTTACGGAAACGGAAATTCAGTTTCAGAGCAATGCACCTGTGTTCACAACGCGTCTGACATTAGAGTATTTCTTCGAGGAAAAACAAATTATCACGGCGGAAATGTACGTTTTATTACCTTGAGATAACACCGTCCAGCATCAGGCAACGTTAGCCGGAAAGGTCATGTGAACATTCACATTCGTGAAGAGGGTCGCTTGCTTCGGTGCTATAGATTGTTAGTCATCAATTCACACGCACATGTGATCACTATTGTGTGCAACTAAAATATTTCATTTCAAAATAAAATTCGCTACCAATATTCAAATAAAAAATGTGTAAAACAGAGCAGTAAACTTGAGGTATTGCGTAGAAAGCTTGACAGTTACGAACAATGCAGTACAGTGAACCTCTTCTCACCTCTTCTACAGGTTATAATCGCCATTTGGTAACTGTTTGCCAGCACTTTTCGTCAGTGAGTAAAAACAAAAGCTACATTTAACTAAATACTGCCTTTGCTTAGCTATCTCTACAATGTGTTTAGATGTGTGAACTGGAAGCTGATCGCTGTTGAGAGTGTCAAGTTTGTTTGATGTTTACCAACCTAAAAGTGCATTCAGCAGATGAGAACAAAGTTCAACAACAAGGATCTGTTGAGCAGTCTTATTTAGCTGGCAAAACTTGAAACTGTTAAGGGAATTCACTTCCCCGTCAGTCAAAATGATAAGTGGGCTAAGTTGTGAGGTGTTTTAAGGAAGTGAGATAAATGACTCACGCATATGCGTAACTGTTTTTATTGCGCAACGCGTCATCAGTAGAAACAGAGGAAACAGCAGGAGTTAGTTACACCCACCCTAGTATTGTGTTCCCTTCACTGAACCAGTTTATGTCAAACGCATTATTAACTAGACTCCAACATAACCATCTGGTTATTACTGGCACAGTAGGCGGAGTAGGCAGCATTGAACCAAATCAAACTTTTGGGCGCCTCAGCACTCTGGTGGAGCACGCGGTTTTAATGACAAAGTTACTCATTTGTAACGAGGGACTTTTGAAACTAGGACTAGTTTTGTCATCGAAGTGATTGTATTCAATTATTGACGTCACGTTTCACCTTCATTCTGGTATGTTTGAAGTGGTCATATAAGAGGGTTTATTGTGCTCCACTGGCGAGAATAAACAGCACACCAACATTTCCTTTTGTTCCACATGTACCATCATCAATACTTCTTTCAGTCACACGCAACTGTTTTAATTCAACAGTCAAATGTTGTATTGCTCCCGTCTTATCTGTTAATTTCACAGCTTCCAATGCGATCGCGAAGACAGAGAAGTAAGTGATCCGGTGCATATTTCATGGTGGGAAGTTCATGCTAGCCCAACGAGTATACACTGTTGGACCGTCGCTCAATGAAAATAGACTCCATGCTTCTTTCTTCCACAGTTTATATTACCCAGTTCAAATTAAGTGATTTGATAAGGAATGATGTTTTACTTTACCGATGGATTATTTAGTTCCCTTTTTCGTCGACAAGAATACCGGTCATTGTTGAGACGTTTATAAAATGTGAACAGATTTAAACAAGAAGCAATCGAGGTAACCGGAATGCTCGAAGGAAACAATGGTTTCTTGTCTGACTATTCGGTGAAACTTGTCTACTTGGTTGTTTATAAATATGTGCTACGACGCATGACTTCACAATAAAAGTAAACTTAGGACAAATCTTAGACAATTATGAATCTTTAGTTTGCTTATACGATATGCCATTAAGTGGCTGGAAACTTGAACGAATAACTTTAAATCGTTTTGTTAAGTAAGCCCAAAAATAATAGTGAGGATAGCACACCATGCGTTATTAATCGGGGAAACACCCATAACTTTTATTTGCACAGTAGCCTATCATTAATACTAGGGATTACTGCAAGCACTTTAGTAGAGGTCCACAGAAAATATAATGGCTATAAAAATAAAGTAAACAGATGAGTAGAAAATTGTGGAAGAAAGAAATCGAGGGTTGTATAACGCGAAGCAGCTAAGCCTCAAAAAGGTGGAAATATCGGAAACAGATTGTTAACAGAAGTATAGGAGAAACTGTAGGTTTAACGAACGGAGCGTTAAGAAACCAAAGTAGAAGTTTTCGTTCGCAAAGGAAAAACGCAGATAGCACCCCCACAGAATCTGGTCACATATATCTGAAGTGGAAGCTGCATGTTAATTCAAACTGCGTATTGTCCATCAACCTTATTACAATTACTTGACCGTCCTGCCGGTGTTCGCTGAGAAGGTTGAAAAATGGATTCCTGCTTTCCGCACTCCGCCTAATCCACACTACAGCCTCACGAGCACTCCAGTTAACGACGGGTTAACAGTCAAATAACTAAGTTATTTCTCCGTGCTCCAGAGAATAAAACTGTAGAATCACGCTTAAGCGTCCCTCAAAAATTAGGTTGCTATACAGAATAGGAAGCTGGGATTGAACAGCCTTCGTGAGGTAGTAGTCTTTTTGAAGTAGGAATATATGTTACTTGAAAGCTGTATTTCGACCGCATCTGTAGACATGTTTAACCGTTGCGTAATACGATCCTTCTTTAACAAAATGCATTCTCAGTGTGGTAAGTGAAGGCTTTCAAGTGCGTATGTGTACCACCTACCAACGTACGTTTTATCCACTTAAACTTCACAATGTACATCCGGTCGACGTGAGCTAAATATGTCCAGGACTCAACAGTAAACACACCACCAATTAGCTCTCTGAAGTAGTGAGCTTAACTAATCAAGAGGTTAATCTGACTCAAACGTTATATGTGTACGTTGCGCTTTTGACTGCACATAGCAGCCATTATGAAGATTAACTATCATATCTCGTGGTTATTTTTAATTACATTGGACGTTTGAATGTTTGGACGAATACATATGTAAACCTGGAAACATACGTGATCAGTAGTTTCACACTCTTCCATTACACATATTGAACAGCGTTATTGTTTAACAGCAACAATTAGCAACAACCACCATTCACTCACTCGCAATCGAAACAAAGAATATTCACTAAAGCCAGCTTCTTCTGCTCAGAGTTCAAAAACGCCCTCAAGAATATAAGATATATATGGTGACGGATTTGGCAACAAATCGCTTGGTAAATTGTTACAGAGGAAGTTAATTAGATATGCTAGAGTGCTAGAATGCATATGCTAGAATGCATATCTCAAAACAGTGGTGTGGCGTAATGCACTCAAGATTGGAGGAAGTGCGACTGTCAAATATACGTTTACAAAAACAACAATTGTGTGTGTTTGATTGACGAAGTTCGAAGTGTACTGACTAACGAGATAAAATGCAACAGTGGGTTCATGTGACTCCAATCGATATTTGACTTTTTAAGTAATTTATATTGTTCTGTTTCTGCCTGACTGCTTGTTAACATTATTCTGTACAGAGCATGAAACTATGCATTTATTCAACTCTTGCCAATAATTTGGTCCCTACAAAATAATAAGGCACTGTTTTTTATCTCAAAACGCTTCCCTAGGATTCGAAGTTGCTTGGTTTTGTTCAGTGTACTGTTGGAAGAGTGATTCACAGTGGTGGCGAACTGCAATTAATTTTAAGGTAAGTCAATTCACAAACACTGATGGACTGAATCACACAAGTGCTTCTCGTGAGTATCAGCAACTGCCAACCAGTAATCATTCAGATTTAGTCGCTAAGAAATGCTTTCACATAGTGCGTGATTATTTACCTGACAACTTATTAAGGGTCAGTAATGGAGGTCGTTCATAGGACTCCATCAAAACCGTAACTTGCGAACCTCCATATATAATCTCCACCTGAAAAATATTAAAATAAAAAAGCATGTAAAGTACCCATATTCAACACTATTTGCAACAAAATGTTTCAGGAAACATCGGATAGGCTTATATACGGCCCACGACAATCAAGTATCAAGCCATCTACACGACTATCGACTTGTTCAGTGGTCACAGCCTGTACGACTTTTTTCTCCGTGTTCCCTATTACAACGAAGAAATAACTTAGATTCAAAGGAATGGCATAATTTGGAAACGATTCTATTTTATTCAAATTTTTTAAAACATTTTGTTTGTCAAAGATAGTTTACAACCGTAACCGGTAAGATCAATTGATATTCGCTCTACATCACTGAGATTATATCCATTTATTACGTGAACTGCTAATTTTTGCAGTGAAAGAAAAACGCTGAATGAGTGATTGACCGACAAATCTTTGTATTTATCCAAGTATGTCTAGTACCATATGCTCAGTGACGTTCATCCTATTCCTTTCATCGGAACAACATCTTTCTTGGTATGCTTTTCACTTAAATGGGACTGACGTTTTCTTTAATGAAGTTAACTCTTTACGATGACTTTAAATGACAGGTTAGCATTTAAATGAAACAATGGATCACAGCTGAATCACTTTTATTAATTTTTAACTGGTTTTATTGATACGGAGTTTGTTTTGCGTTTTAGTTGTGATGATGAGAAACAAAATACAATCGGAAGAGAGGATGCTACTTCTCAGTCTACTGTCATTGGTGAGAACATTTTGCTCAATTAGTTAGTCCCTAATTAACTTTAGGAGTTGTTGAACGGGTAACTCAGAAGCTTTCAGCTAGACTGCTCACGTATACTAACTTCCAAATATAGACACTGATATAAAATTTGTGAAATTTACACAAACATGGGATGCCCTGACTTTCGGAGCAAACCTTGTTGATGTTGATTGGTAAAATAAACGAATTGGTGAGAGTTTGTTTCACGTTATATTTGCACTAAAGAAGTTTCAGTATAAGTGATGTAAAAGCTGCCAAATGTGTAAAACTTCCATTGGTTTAACAACTCTGTTGTTAGATTGATTATTTATCAAATTAAAATGCAACGTGATCAAATCATGGAATAATACTGCGCGCATATACCTCATGAAAAATCGTAAAACTTTGTGATTTTATTCTACTTTACAGTTTGCATTAGAGAAGACCCGTTCTCAAAAGTAAGCCCAGCATTAAAAACAAAGGTACTGCTACCACATCACATAACGTATCACTGAACTTGAGGTAAAAATTTAAATGCGAAGGCTGTACACCTCTAAAATCATCCGGACATTACGATTTCATAGCTGCCAGCTGGCAAATTTTTTGAGTTGGCTTTCAAAATGTATTTCATGAGTTCATACTATCTTAAGTTGTAACTTTTCATGGCAAAGTAAATCATGCCATGTGAACGAAAGACTTGTTTCCAACTAATTCTATCCAACCTCTCTATTGAGAAAGCACTAATTTCTTAGAATCAACTTGGACAATTATAGTTTAGGCCTGATTGAGAAGTGTTCGAAACAGGATTTGTTCTATTCACGTGTGCCGACAGGCTTGTTTATTACCCACCTCCACATCATATAGTACGCCTAAAATTTGTTTTTCTGAGTGCGACATATTTCTATAGTGCTTTACAATTCAGTGGGCCTTTCAATTTACCAGTAGCACTTACAGAATGCGTACAGAGGTTTTGAAGCTAGACAATACGGAGCTCTGGCGTTATCACAAAGTTACGTTCGAGCAGTAAGAGACATGATTTAAAGGCGGTCTACGGGTATGTCTGATCAGAAACATTTAATGTAATGCCGGCGCGGAGTTATGGGCAATATTCGAGTAAAAAACACGCTACTCATTTAACAGTTAATTTCAGTCCATCTTACGTCATAAAGAAATCTAGAGTTTTGAAAATTCCCGTCAAATTATTTCTGGTTCTGCGAATATTTTTGCGAACCCCATTTTTTTATGAAAAACAAGCCAGTTATATTTTGCCAGTTCGTCGCTGCACAATACAATCCGTACATTTGAAGATTTCATTTTGTCCAAATCCTGAATTTGTTCACCAAAATTCACAGTACATGACTCATAGCGAGAATAAGAAAAGTTCACTGGGTCTTGTATACCTTCACTAGTAAACACATTACTTACTCATCACAATACTTTAATTATCTGCTTCAGGAAAACATATATTTGAAAATGCAGGGATTCAACCTGGACAAAAAAGACTTTTTCGGGAAGTCCGATCCGTATGTGATAATTTACCGTCGAAATGAGCGTGGAAAGTAAGTCAAACCATTAGATGTTTGATAGATTCATTTTTGGGCTCCAAGTCATATATTTCAGTTCATTTTTGGATGTCACTCATACATTCCAGCAGCATAATGACTCTATCGTGTAGTGATGATACTGTGAACCGTTACATTTCGCTACGTTTGCTTGATATAGCTAATTTTACCTGATAAATGCTAGACGAAAATCTGGTTGTTTGACAGTGGATCAGCTAAAAGTCGACTGGACCGAAGGCGTTTGAGTCAAAACACAGAAATACGCCTATAAGTGCTTAGAAGAACAGATACCTTTGTTTTTATCAGCTCCCTGTTGATCCTGATAAGAAATCCACAAGAAAATAAGCTCCAGACTAGCTTTCTGTATTTTCTGTCAACCACTTGATTAATGAACGTTCTGAGCAGTCGAACGTGTGCCGTTTCACTTAAGTGAATGAACGAATGAAAAATTTCCAGAGCAGCATTTTTTCACGGTAATATCTCAGAATAGTACTGCAGCATACGATAGCTAGAATTCAGGATCACCTACAGATGAGTGAAAAATTTGTATTCACAATAACGTTGAAGCTCGCCTAAGTTGAAACAAAACACTTTAGTTCAAGCTCAACGATAAAGCAAATTTTGAACGGAGAGGGTTTTATTATTATATTGACTCTTTTACTAACTAAGTTTGCTGGGGGCATCTTCCGATTTTACGACTTAAAACAATGTTCAAGCAATTTTCCTGAGGAATTTCAGCTGGCGTCAACTAAAAAGCACGGTTTAAGATGGTAACCTAGCACCAAAATTTTGTTCAAGCGGTCGAAAAAATTGAGTTTTCGTTTCTAGCTACCTGATTTATAAACATGTGTTGGCCCCTGGAATCAGCCTTATGTCGGAGCCGATCAGGGTATGATCGAATGGAATGTCACCCAGTATCTATGACTCCAGTTATAAGCACTGTCAAGTACACCGTAGGCTAGACATGTTTCCTTTATTTTTCGCATGATTCTCTTGAGGTATCGACTTCCCCTCATTTCTCTGCAAATATACCTATGTAAAAAATAACTGTTGTGGACGAATGGCAAAGTTCTCGGCATATATATATAGGTTTACAGTAAACTAATAAACTGTTGAATAGGGTTTTTTTAATGAATGAAGACCGACTGACATCAATATTGTGGCTACGGTATAAGGGCTAGAACAAGTGCCGTTCGACGGCTTATCATATGATGAAACTTGTAACAATTATTCACCATAAATAGCCTGTTCACCTCTGACAACAATAGGGGACAACAGTCACGTAGGTCACGCTCTGGTGACCCTGCAATTTTTGTGGTTTGCCGCAAGCGTTAATCCTGCCAAAAGAAAAATCAAAGTTGAAAACTAGTGTACTGCCTTCAAATCCAAGTCAAGACAGTTGTTCACTGAGTACTGCAGGGAAGGACATCTAAACTCTTCTGGTATGATGCGCACTGGTCCAATGCGATGCTTCTGACACACAACTGGATTAGTGTCCGTCTGTCAAAGTTGGTTTTATGGCAGTTGCATATTAATACAATCAACTGGACAGTAAATCATTTCAACGATGGGAGTAACGTTTATATGAAGGATAGGCTTAATTCTGTGACTTGGAGGAATTTACGAAATTTGCGGTTATTACAGTCCGAATCTGTCGGTGGGCACGAACAAGTACCAACAAACTCATTGTTTGGATGTTTAATTCACCACACTAGTGAAAAATATCGTGGTAACTGTTTCTTATTGATTTACCTTGTCACGAACTACAAGTCTTCTTCCACCATGAAACAGACTTCAAAAAACTTACCGGAGTGAAGTGATCAAAAACACCCTCTTCCCAGATTTCCGTCCAATTCCCATTTGTCTGGATCGACTATGTGGAGGAAATATTGACTGGTAAGCTACTCACTACACTTCAAAAACGGGTCACTCTTTTCCGTTAAAATTTATTCAGATTACACAGTTTGAACATATAGTGCTATCGATATCATTGCTGTTGTACGCTTGTCACTTCGCAGACTTGCCAGGTAGAAAAACAAGAAGATTTAGAAAATACAATTTTCTTCGAAAAAAAGAGATACCACATGTTCAGCACTTGCGCGTAAGAAAGGACAAAAGAACGAGATGCTCGCCGGAAAATCTTGTGTACTTGTAATACACTGCAAATTCTAATTCTTGATAGAGAACTCCCAAATCACAATGTGAAGGTTATGGCGTCATTTAAACATCCTGTGCAACTGAATGCTCACAGCAAGTTATGGGTTTCTGTGGCTAGTGTTTATCGCGGTTGATGCGATTACGCTTCCTAAGATAATTACTCAGACAGGTGCAATCGATTGATGATCAATGTTTGCGATTTCAGTGATGTTGACGGCATTAATGGATACTTTACTAAGGTCCACACATTTCGGGTCGTGAAGCAAAAGTTCACAAACAGGTCAGGCAGATCCAGCTGTTTAGTTCGCATTCCATTTTGCTTATTAGATCAGTCTCGTGCACTCTAGACAATTAATTTAGAGGGAAGCCTGTAGCGAATAGGCACCTCATGAGCCGTCTCCAGAAGAACCGTCTGTAGAAAGCGTGATACCTCAGGTTCAATGGACACCATGGCTGCTTGGACTATCACTCATTTTTTCTCTAGCTATCACAGGACAGACGGTAGCACCGAACGTTCCTTGGTTGCTAGGGTGCTCCTTCTGCAGTGCGAATGTCTTCACTGTTCAGAAAAACAACACCGCATGAAAATCAGCCCGTCTAAAATGTCGCCCTTACAGTAACACTGTCAGTGTACAAATCATATCAAATGGAATAATCAACAAATCGGCTGCAAAGGTTAACTGACTTGCGTAGTTGCTCCCTGAATAAAGATCTGTGTGGCCACGTTTGGCAGGAGAAAAACGCAAACGGTTGAACGTTTTGAAGACTGTCGCGACCACATAACCATGTATGCATGCGAAGCGGACAGATTTGATGAAGCGAAACCTCTCTCCAATATTGGGATTGCAACATTCGAATCGAAATGTTCCACCATCTAGAGAACCAAATGATGATCAGATAATGCTTACTGAGTACATTCGGATTGGCAAATAATATACTGAAACATGCACAACGTTGGACGTCACCGCGTAGGCTCTAAATGCTAAGCGCAAATCATAACAGATAGAAAACTAAATAACAAGAAAATTCTGAAGCTAGTAAAAACTGTACTCAAGAAAAACGATGTCGTAAGCTATGTTAAAATACAACCTTAATCTTTCTTTCTCGGAGGAAGTAGATTGGCGCCCCGCCTCTGGATAGACTGAGAGTGCAATGAATTCATAGTGTATACGAGTATCAATGACTTTATAAAATCCCAGGCAATATTGCGTTATTGAAAGTCCGGTCAGTTGACTATCTAAAAAACTATGCTTCTAGTGTTGGAGTGAGAAATAATTTTAGCCAACTTTTGTGAATCTAATGAAATACACTTAAAGAAACAAAAGATGTGGCAGCCAGTGTAATCATTATTGAAGAATCTACCTACTTATTTTGTTAAAAAGCCTTTTCTTATACGACTTCCAGCAGGCTACACTTAAGTGGCAATCATTTCGACTTGCAAATTCAAAACTAGTAAACTAATGGATAACGTTATAGACTCAATCTGTGTGATCTGAAGGAAACTCCAGGAACAAGCACACTGTTCTACATTGTCCAGGTATTCTTAACCATTGTCTTCAACGTTGTTCGTGAGACAGACTTCTGTGATTCACTTTCAAAAGTTAGATGCCCAGATGCATACAATGAGCTAGTTCTATCTATCCACAAAACATTATCCGTACTCTTCGCCATACCTTTACAATCACCTAAAAATGTTTCTTGTTAGTCCCAATAAAATTTTTTACTGCTGTTAGGCAGGCTACCTCTTGCTGGTGACAGGCTGTTAATCTTTGAAATACTGCTAGCAAGCTCTAAAACAAACTAACAATCAAAGAACTTCATGTTGATCAGTATGGCAAAAGTGACGCTGTCTCAGCCAGCATGTGAATCACAAGTCTGTACTAGAGCATAATCAGAATTACTATCCAAAACCTTTTTCACGTCTATTACAATAGATTGATTCTTGACGTCGAAAAGAAACATTGAACCTCAAACGGAATTAGCCTGAGGAAAGCGAATAGGTTTTATTCTTCAGTCAGGAAATATTGTAATTTCTAAGTTGCCTTCTGGTCTAAATACTGGAGACCATGTCAAATTTTTTACTACACATTTCACGTTTTCCTCTACAACTGTCACTCAGTTGCGATAAAGTATAAGACAAATTTAAACAAATAAGTCTAGGAATCAGTGAGAGAGGACCACCTCAAGTGATGGGTGGAAGTGAAGGCATTTGTGCTCATTGATGGTTATGGACGGATTATACTTAAAAAAGGCAAATGGGCCGTGAGGTTTGCAAACTAATATTCACTAGATCAACAACCAGCGCTTTACTACCCTGTAGAAACTACACATTCTCTGACCATATTTGATGCTTTCAGATTATTACAAAAGAACGGTCAGGCGTTGTCTCTCTCGGGGGACGGGTGTCGTAAAACTGCACAGAGGATGACTACTAAAAGGGGTTTAGGGAAAGTCTATTCAATGGAAACTATAAGGTGAACCAGCAGTAAACTTCATTATTTTTGACAGTTGAAGTCAGGGCACAATGAAATATGTATGCAATGAGCTGTTTCTAAGCCTTGACTTGGACGTAAATTTTGGGGTTGGAGAGACTTGATATGATGTCCCACTTCCTCCCAGAATGACATTTTGGTGCCAAAATATGTGAGTAAGTTAACAACTCATCAACAAACGTGTTCACAACACTGCGCCTTATTCGAACTTTTGCCCACATCCTCAAGACATCACTTACCGAGGCTGATATGAGTGTGGTCACCAAAGAAAGAATTATAATATTGTTCAAATAAATAACGTGCGCTAATGTACCAAAAGAAAGAATTTTAAAATTGCGACATTTAAGAAGACCATAATGAGATCTAATCCAAGCAGGCTAAAAGGGTTACTTAGGTGCAAAACTTTTGTGAGGTTTCAACGAAAATCACCTTCATTTTTGTCCAAAAAGTATTTTATCAACTGGCAAATGCAAACCACCTCGGAGGCACTTGGTATTAACATGGTTGCAGTTTGAAACGTTTAGTTGAAAAAAATTATTGTGGGAAGTTCACAAACACATGTCAAGCATAGAGCAACACTTTTTATTGACGTGATATCAAACTGTTTCACGATAATCAAGATGTTTCAGTTTTGTACAGATAGTCGCACTGAAACTACTTTCTTAGTTTGTCGTTCGTACTAGTGAGTCTGTAGTGAACACATTGGAAGCAAAACCTTTTTCCGTAATGTGCTCACCTAGTGTTACTAGAAAACAACCACCGTAAACGGTTGTTTCAAACGTACTTTTGTGATATTGTGCTTGAAAAATAAACACACTAACGATTTATTGCTAACTCTCAACACACAAATTATTCAAATGTCAGAATTAAAACCCACTTAACCTGAATGCAATAAACGTTTAAAGTGCTTTTTTGTATAAAAACCCAAAAAGTAGCTCACTTTCGGTTTTCAAGTTGTGTATTTACAAGAATGCATATTTCAGTTCTTAGCAGTCTGATTTCTGCTTCCTTTTACCAACTTGTTTTGAATTAAGGGATTTGAATGTGGTTCGCTAACTGGAAAATTATAGGTCTTGTTATTTTGACGCACTTGATGAAGCACAATATAGGTCATGATCGGAGGAATGGTTAATTTACTTCCGTCCATTGTTACTATTGTTATAAAATCTTGATTTAGTACAAGTGGAACAAAACGGAAAACAATGGTTTGTTATAAGATTATGTGATTATTCATATGTTCAACAGTTGGAAGGCAACCGAGTACATGAAGGCGGTCACATGATTCGTCTTTCACTACTTATTCTTAAGGTGTCTCTGTCGTATTAATTCATTAACGGATTCTCTTAAACACAGGAAATGGTTGCTTTTCGTAAATAAGTAAAACGTACGAATCTTGACTCTCAGTAATGTTGGACTGACTAGTATGTCAGATTAAAAGAGACTCCATGTTACATGTTCTATGATTATCTTACCGTTTATTTTCTTTACGGTTTTGAACTAAAAGTCAAATTGTGTTTCGAATCCTCTAACAGTGAACTGTGTTTCCGGTGCTTTGATTGGGACGGAGCTGTTGGCGACTCGTAAGTCACGCAAATTACACAACGATTATTAGGCGCCGGTAATCATCACCTAGCTCTTAGTTCCTTGGTCCCAATAAACATTTTTTAACCATGCCTGCTCGTTGACACAAAACTGCATCCACTAAAATTCACTGTTATTTCTTTAATTACATTTGTGTCTATCATTTGCTTTAGATCTTTTTGTGCATTTGGCTTATTCAACTTAAGGTTACTTTACTACATAAAACTTAACATGCCAAACCAAGCAGCTGTACAGTAGGGGCTATTACTAAAAACATAGCAGTCCACAACTTACGAGTTAACAAATCTGCACGGAATAAACAAAATCCAGCAGAAGAGTTAAACCTCCCACTTTCCTAACCCAATTCCACCCTACCGCATGTCTAACTGTCTGCGTTCACTTTTCTTGTTGACTTTTCGTATGACCATTTGCGGTCTTCTAATTATGGCGTTTATGTATGTTTACACATTCATCGTTAGCGTGCCGTAGTTCTGTGTACTATATCCAAACAATTTATATTCCCTGAGAACACGTTCGCTATTCTTGTATACTGCTAACACCAAACTGGGTTCTGTTCCACACGAGAGAAAAATGAGGTTTACGCATTCGAACATCCTAATTTTTGAGAAATATCGAATTATCGTCTTGGAAGTACAAGCGGACTGTAGTCGAGTTACTCAGGATTCAGCTGTCAGTAAATTTATAACACAAGCAAATCAAACATAATCCAAAAAGGGTACAGATAATTGGCAATAGCTAAGGAATTAACAGAGCAGACAAACTTGTTATATCTTCCCACAAAGATAAAAACAGAGAAAAACGATCAAAGCACCTAACGTATACATCATTTCTGAAAAAATAACCACAAATATGCTTCACATTGAATAATCAGTGTTTTTGTTTTGAAACTATTGTACAGTAAGTAAATATGAAATGTAATTTAAAATGTCTGACACTCCGCTTCCTTTAACCCAAGGTGATTTTTTTTACCAGGATTATTGTTTTTGACAGACCATTTCTTTCTGTTGGCACTTCATGCTGTTCTGTGTACTATGATTGAAACTTATCACATATTTGTTTTTTCTCTCCAGGGAAGAGGTGGACACAGAGCTTGAGTAAGTCGAACATTAGTTCACAAAATAACATTTCATAATTATATCTGACTTGTACTGAGGCGTGAACGCTAGGTGCCTACTTGCTATAGGCAAATTTTGTTGGTATAAACTGAAAGTAGATCTCGAGTATTGCCTTCACAAGAAACCTTTTTGATCACCATCTGTTAAAAAATAGTACCGCAAGACTTGAGTTCCACCTTTGCTATGTTTGACTTTGGTGTTTTATCACCAGATTATCAGGAAGAAACAGGAAGAGGTGAACTGTGTTCCAAATCTGAAGAATTACCTAACTTGAACGTCACGTCCCAACAATTGTATTGTTTAATCCGGCTGTATCTAATGTAAGATCAACGACGCAGCAGTCCGAAAAGTTACCTCGTGTTAGCACGGTTGAGGAATAATTCACAATCTTGGCAATGATTTAGTTACTGTTTACACCAGGGCAAAATACAGACGGTACTTTTTCCCAAGGGACTGAGGAGGTGTTTAGGAGAAAGAGTGGCGCATATTCTACATATTTTAACCGCTTTATGTTTTTACCCAGAAAGCATACCTTTACGGAAAATATCTAAACCGAGTTTGTAGGTGTCTGTCGTGGAGTGTATTTTCTAAACACACTTCAATCTAACTACAAAGTGTGTGACTGAAACTCTGTCTGTGGTAGAGTTCAGTAGACAGTATGAAGCAACATGAAACAACATTTCAAGTAATTGATACCTACAAGGATGCACGCCAACGCAGTCAGCTACCAATGGGAACTCCTTGTCGATGATTGATATTTTGTTGCACAAATGTGTTTCTTCACTTAGTCGGTACGGTGCACCAAAAAAGAAACACTTCGTTTCCAGTTTATTAACGTTTTCAAGAAATCAGCCTCCTGTTTAATTAAAGTTGTCAATAACTTTATTTCTTTATAACATATGCCAATATATTCAATGTGTTGGCTGGTTGCGATTTTCAGGAACACACACAGATGCACTCGGCTATAGTCTCCTCTTCCGCCTAAATAGAGTCCAACGGATTCTAATAGGTTGTCTGGCAAACTATCACGTTTGACGCCACAGCGGATTGCGGAAAGTGGACTGAATAACCGCCAGTTCGCCTCAGGAAGATAGATGACTGGCGCGGCTACGATTATAAGTTAAGGTGATATTTGCACTGCCTACCCACGGGCTACTCTGTGACATGCTAGGCAAACCCAAAAAGTACTTACCTTGTGAAAAGTTATTTCAACTATGAAAACTGTTGACGATTCTGTAGTCCGATGGATCAGTTTGTCACATCCGTGGACAAGCGAGAAATAATGCCTAAACAAATGAGCGGTTTTTATCAACGTGGACGACGTTCACAAAAACACTTTCATCAACAGTCGAATGTGCTTTGTTCAATCCAAGCAAGTAGTTTTGCAACTACTGCATGTCTGTAATACAGTGAGAATTTTTAAGGAAATAACCGCAACAGTCGGGTATGCTTTTCGGGTCCGTATGGGTTGATGACTGGTGACCTGTCCAAAATTCGGTCCGTTCAGTACATTGTAAATCAAATTGTGAAAAAACTTACATAGTCATTTTGACGAACATGAAGTGTCGAGTACACAACATTGCTTTTAAACACTGAGTGTCCCAACTACGAACCAACTTTGAAAATTATTGCACGTCTGCAGATCTGTCCTCCGACTTTTCCATTCATGGACTCTTCAATACAAGTTTGATTCAAAGATGAATCTAATACTTAGACCTCATACTTCGAATTTGCTTACTGTTACTCGGCAGAATTCACGTACTGATAGGATTATAGCAATAAAGTTAATCATGAACCGCTTTTGCAGGTGCTTCGTTTACCCTATTTCCACTCCGATCCGTTCAAAATATTAGTAGTCTGTTCGAATTAGTTCTACATAAACCACTAGTTTTTCATTAACACACTCGAAACATTTGTTAGTCAGCAAACGGAAGCGGCTTCGAGAATTCTAATTCTAAGGTATGCGGTTCAGACTGAATTGCAAGAACAACCTGATTAAGCTCTGAATTAGTGTCCTTACGTCTTATTAGTTTCTTTGTCAAGTTCTCGGATGTTTATGATGAAATCTCCTAGTCAGCCAAGCTACAAAATTAAATGTGACAAATTACCGAGCACAAACAGAACGGGCTTTATCAGAACATCCACCAAATAATTGCGGAATGCTGTAATGCATAGTACGAGACCGACGTTTATTAAAAAGTAATTGTTTCCTTCAGTAAACAGGAAAATTATGAGCTCAGAATATTTCTTCAGCAGAAAAACTCGACACTTTTTTCAGTCGACGCCAATTGTTGACCCATTTTTGGAATACGTGTTCCCAAACGTCAGCATTATTCCATAACTTTGTCGCAAAGCGTATTCATGACAGATAAACTAATCGAACAGTCGAAAACCTGGAAAAAACGCTCGGTTTTTACATGCATTGAAATCGGGGTATGGTTTATCCATGCTGGGCATTGTTGGTACATTCCGATGAAGTGTAACACCGAGTAAATCGTGTAAGAAATATGGCATACAACGAACGAAATAGGTTTTCAACCGAGATATTTTGTCAAGAGAACAATGGTGTAAACATAAGTGTCGTATGAAACAAGCTAAGCTACAGCAAAGTAGTTCGAAGTCACATGAACCATAGTTCCTGTCTACATTAACTAAAACAACTTAATGAGGTACCACAAACTTCTCAGATGCAAAAGAAAGCCACCTTAAAAACGATGAGAACCCAGGTTGCAGTGAAGACTGCTGCGGCAAAAATCACATCCTTAACCAGTGATGGTTCATGAAATTATGTGACAACTAATTATTTAGTTATCAAAAATAAACAAGTTGCTAGGTGAATGGATCAATATTTCGTGTTTCTGCACCAGCCTGGTGTATTGAAGCACTAGACTTTTGGTAGTCAATAATAATTTGAAGGTCATTCAAAACGGGAAACAGTTTTTTACAGACCGACAGTCACGTTGGTTAAGGGTTACCACACTTGAATGAACTGGTTCTGAACACATAAACCGGGTGATGAAAATGAATTGTGACTGTATGGGCTGATGACAGAATAGAGGGTTTAATCTATCGCAATGGAATGACAAGTTACAGGTAAACAGTGAAGACCGCCCTCATTGTGTCATTTTATTAACGGAAATTGCCCGGATTAAACAGAATTGACTAACCAACATCGCTTGCTGACTCAGAGCGAGGTCTGAAAGGGCGACTTGAGCAAACTGTTCCTTCTGTGCGCTCGGTGGTGATACATTTGTTTTCCGAGCCATTGGAAAAGACAGAATCGATCAAGAATGAAGCGACATTTGTGAGCATGTTATTTTTTAACGCAAGTGTTATTGCCAATTCAGATTAACATGTTGAAAAACCTCGCATCTTGATGTAAGGCTCTAATGTTGTTGGTTACTGAGCAAGCTACGAACTTCAGCTCGGAGCCCTCTATAAATGCGAAAGCTGAGCGGATAGATTTCCCTTGAGCATTGTTCAGCAAGCGCCACGTCTATCTTTTGTACAAACAAGCGAAACTTTTAACTCCCAAGCCAATTAGTCTAGACTTCGTATCTTTCGTCATTTTCAAAAAAAGAGCTACTAAAATTTTAGCGAGGGTCTACAACCACAGGCACCTACAAAGATGAATGTAGAAATGAACCAGAAAAATGTTGGGCAACGACGTTACCTTTGATGGTCTTCCAATTCACGGAATCTATTACGTGACTCCCACTGGGTCAGCGTAACTGACTTCAGGCTTACTACCAAAGAGCAGTTGGGCTTTAACAACGGATACTTACGCGACACACAGCAGGGCTGCTGTCGTAAGATTGGCTAGTAGAGCAATTTACATAGAGTTTATCAAGGTAACTTACCACAGAAACTACTCGGTGTGCGCTCTGCCTGCGTTTCAATGACGTAGATTTTACCTGAAAAATGAAAATATTTAGCATAAAAAACGACCGTTTCCCATTTTGGTTTTCTTATTGCAATGAAGCAGCGTGCACAAACATACAGTTGACGAACTTGATGTACACCAGGCGATACAAGTTTGAAATAATCTCAAGCAAGATTAGTGCGAAACTTTCGACACTCTTTGTACTATTAGGGTACAAATTAAATGCACCCGGCCGTAGGACAGAAGGCTATGGAACAGTGGAATAAAGTCAATCAGCTTGAAGGAATGCCAAAGTAAATGAAATTTGCAACTTACTTTTGGAAAGTTGGAACCCAAGCTAGATTTCACAACTTTAATTTGGCAGAAAATGACCTCTACGGTATATTAAATGAGAAAACAGAACACTACACAATTTACTTAAATAACTAAGACGCACCCTTGCGAGCAGTTGGAATAACTGCGATATGGACTGACGAAGTGGAGTCTCGTTGCTACGAATGAATTATTTGTTGTGAGTTGTGATGAAATTTATATGAAAACAACTGCACGTATCTGCCAATGAACTCCCGCCTCACTGCAAATGGCTTTATATCTGTATATGTCAGACTTAAGTGCAATGAAGAGAACGTGTCAGAAATGTGAATTGCAAACACAGAACTGAAAGTACGAAATAACTCAGCAAGACGCCAATGTTACCTGACTGCATCGTGGAAGGAGCACAATGTCCACATTACACACAGCCACGTTCGGTTAACCCTGTACAGTTGATCGTTTAACAGCAAATTATTTTCTAGTGTGCTAACTGATTCTGCGTAATGCAAAATGGGGACAGTCTTGATTTCTGACCTGTAGCAATGCGTAAAATCTGTAGGCGTGGAATATAGGTAACGAATCAAACAACTGTTATCGTAAGCATACTGGTTCTGATCTCACAGTGCCCCACAATCGGCAACCTCTCGAGAAAATTCTCTTCAGAAGCGTGTAATATTACAGTTAAAAAAATCGAACGGGTTTCTTTGGTGCTGAAAGCTTTGATACTTATATTATACCAACCTGTGTTCCTTTAGGAGAAGTTAGTCAGTGAAAATGCGTGAAAAGTTTGCGTAAGCATTGTAATCGAAACTTTGCATATTCTCCAAAACTACTGAATAACTATCCTGTAATTCGGAATATTGGGCTGTTCATAAAGTTTTACTTGCAGACTGGAGATGTGACATAAGATATTTACCAAATTCAGCACAAAAGCCAGTAAAAGATTTATTGGTTAAAATTTATTTGAGTGACTCTTCAGCAGGTTTTGAGAGAAAGAGTTTGCTACTGAAACTGTTGATTCCTTTGTAAACTTAGCTGAGGCAGGTAGAAGTATTCCGTAGACAGTAAAGTTAGTCTCAGACTGTATAATTGTACGATGATTGCTGACCACTGGTCTCAAGGAGAGCTTGGAAAGCTTACCGGAGACGCGGAATCGTTGTAGTTGTAAGCGGTATGAACTGAGAGATGTGTGTGGCAATCAGATCTGGTTGCTTTCTCTCAGAAAACAAACTGGACAGTTTCCACTTCGTGATCATCAACTTATATATTTTTCTATTTGCACCAAGAAGTAGCTTTTTGAAGCGTTTTCGGCGACAAGTTTGCAAATTAGTTATTCATGTGTGACTGAATTTACTCAGTCATTTTACTCCATTTCTTTAATAAAACACTCCGTTCTGTTGTAAATCTCGAATAGTGTTTAAATGTCTCATCTTAGTGAATTGATGAGAAAACAAATGTACAAAATTCCTGGTTTAACGAGGTCTATAAGAAAAGAGCGGTTGCTGAAGGGTATCCAACCGCCTAAAGACTGATCCATTGGAATACCACTCGGCAAAAGCCGAAAGATATGTTAGCGTGGTATACTGCCCAATGAAATCCAGACACACCGATAGCCCCAGGCGCCTCTCAACGAAACCAGAAAATCACGTAAGTGCTTGCACTAGTCAACAACCCAGGAGTTTTAATTCACTCTCAGAGTGAACACTACCCACATTTGGTTGCAACTCTCGCCTTCAGATATTGATTCCCGGCACCCTTTTTTAACTTTAAACATTAGGCTCGAGTTGTGCTGCTGTTAGAGCTCTTTAATAGTGCACCTGCTTGCCACGATCGATAATAGAATTACAGCTTCGTTTTCATGATGCAACAGTGTTGACCACTTCACTTTGACCTACCGTTAGGCACAACCGAATCATCACACGTGAAAACTCAACCACAATCGGTTGTCAGTTATTGGTTCTAAAATGTAACAACAAAGTGGAACATAGCGATTGACTGCAAACACAAAAACTCAGTTACACGTTTCATTCAACCACGATAACTAAACCTCTCAAAAACGTTACTTTCTTTGTACAAAAATGTGGGTAGCGGTTTAAAAATCTAAAGCGACGAAAATTACGTAAATATATAACCTAGCGGTTTCTTGCAAACATTGTGTGTATCCTTAACCTCAACCGGATTAGTGAATCGTCACACTGCCTGAACGAAGGTAGAAGATATTCCAACACTCGAATAAACATTTACAGGCTATTGCCTGACGTTCATTCGGATTCAACGGGAACTTCATTATTTACAGCTGGTGGCTGGCTCTGAGTATATGTTCTTGGTTACCTCGGTAGAACATGCTCCCTCATTACCACTTCATTTAGGTGAGAACGTTGTCATTAGAGTACTTATTTGGTCAGACGCAGTGATGTTCTATTCTACTCCTTCGAATGTGCATTGGCCGAGTGACAATATGTTTTGGTATTCGTTCTGTCAATGGGATTGTCACTACAGATACACAAAAATTGACACTAGGTTACACAGTACTGTCAAGAGGGGTAAGTTGAAGGTTATTCTAATTCACTCTCAGAGAGGAGTTTATCATCCCAGAGAAATCTGGTTCTGTTCCAAATAAGCGAATTTACGTTATCTGTATCTAGTCACCTGCTATCCTGTTCAGGCTGTTGACTGATTGCACTTCAACTTTGGTCTCGGACTCTCGCCGCGTGTTACTCTCATATAAGTTCATTGTTGTCAGACGGCTTGTTGATATTAGTCACTCAGGAGGACACAACCGATTCAAATTTTAACTTCAAATCTGAAACATTAGAAGCCCTTCATCAAAACAGAAAGAAGGCATATACTGCGATATGTTAACATTTCATTCACCCTCATCACTCGCAAACGGAAAACGTGACAGTTGAGGATAACCAGTGACTAGACAGGTCTACAACTACACCAAGTATTATGTAATCATGACCATGGCAACTCGACAGGTTGCTTCAGCACTGGGAGTCAACTTAACAAGTATTCTAATAAATCAATATTTAACGATTGAGAAATACACGCATACTTTCCGTAGAGCAAATGCATATCATGATTGCATCCAGACTTTAGCAAAGCGGCGAAGAATTGAACGCCTTCAGTGCCAAAAAGAATGGACTAAATTTGGCTGAATAGTTTTCTTCTCTTACCTAACCTTTTAATCAATCGTGTAACCAGGTTCATCATTGCTACAGCAAAACGTGTTTGATAACGTTCACATCTGTTTTGTTTTTGATACTGCGCTCAAATAGCGTTTTACACACCAGAGTTTTCGATAGGGAATTCTTGATTGGACAGCATCGTCTGTTCGACTACGCCGTGAACGTATCTGACAGCGTAGGTGCGATTGTACTTTGCAGCCCTAAGTGCTGTTCATCTGATAGTATGTGGTAATTGAATGTTCGTTCAACCACCACGCGTAACTTTGTAATCTTCAGTTATGAATTTGCTGGCTTGCTAATAAAAAATAACTTTTGTGCGCCGATCACCATATGTATATTAGGCCAAAAATTTTAAATATGTATCACGCGCCTTCTCTCTCGTTTTATCACCAGCGATCTGATTGGCGAGTTCACTACCACAGTCAGTGAACTTTTGCGGGCCAAAGAGAATGTTAGTGAATTCAAGGTAAGTAATCGTCTTTCTGGACAGACACAGGCAGATGAACATTTTTCTGCGTTAACTGGCGAGCCATTTGCAATTATATTTATTTTGTGATAATTCGTTGCACTTCACTGCACTATTGACCACAGTTATTTTTGTTTAGTCGTCAGAAAAAAAAAAGAAAAGTTTTTGCATCCTACTGACACCTCATGTAGAATCAACACAAAAATGAACACTCCTGCATGATATTAACAAAAACCTGCAGATAAACCAACAGACGTTTCGTCACTTTGAAAATTTCCACGAAATTGTTACTAAACTTGGTCACCCAACAAATTAGATTCAGGATTTATATGCGGCTAAATACTGTGATTTACTAAATATCATGCATGATGTATGTAAACAATTGTGGGCACTTACTTAGCATTGATATTGATGTCTGTTGAGTCTATTTGACTTTCACAGGCTTTTATTTTGAAGCCCGTAAGTGAACAACTTACTTGTCATGTGGCAACAGTGCGTAGTACATACTTCAACCGGTTTTCAAAAGTGATCGAGGAAATGCAATCAGGTCCACACAGAGCAGAACAATTTCGAAGTAAAATGCAGCGAAGCTGCTAACATTGAACGCCACTTTTTGTGAAAAAGCAAATTTTAGTCGGAAACAAGCTAGAAAAGAAAAGCTGCTATGCGTTATAAAAAAGAACGAAATAAATTGCTCAGAGTCATACAGAAAGCTGAGCGGCTTACACACTCTTAAGTGAATGGGCATGCAGATGAAGACAGAAGATTTTTAATTTGGCACACTGATAAAGTTTAGTTTTTTAGATGCAGAGAGCTGATTTTGCACAGGCAACTCGGTAATCGAAAGATCAGCTCGTGGTACTGAGTTTATGTAACACAGTGCTGTCCGGAATGTCTTGCGCCAACATTCCTGAACATAAAGTGCTAATTTAACTTTCCGCGGTAGGACAGCAACGTTCGCTGCCTGATGCACCTTAGTGGGTGAATCCTGTAAAAGACGTGAGAACTGTATGAACACTAACCTTCCTTGATAACACTGATGTAAAGGTCACATGAAGAGATTCGTATTGAATCAGAATGAAAAAAACTGTTCTTCCGCCTTAGAAGGGCAAGGAGCTTCCCAACACTGTTTCTGTAAAACCCGAATGTTGTGACCAGGAAATCTAGTTTTGTTGCGGTAAACAATGTTGGAACCGTTGATGTCAAAGGCCTCATCAGGTTTTGGTCGCCCCATTACGAACACCTGTTAATTACGTCTTTTCTGGAGTAAATACTCCTAGTCTTCCCCACAACGACCGAAGGAGATGCCTGCGTGAATGCTGGGCACGAACAGTTCTTCACTAATCTTTTTGACTTGAAGTCGCAGGCATTATGACCAGAAAGTGTGTAGGCTGTGAACTTAAGTTCTCACTATATTAGTACCTTGAATAATAAAGTAATTTGCGCAAACCGAGGCAGTTCACAATGTGATACCAGCAGAACGGAGGAGACAAGCTTTCAGAAAACCAGCTTTCCCATTATCCTCAACATCCTTCGAGTTCAGTTGTACCTGATGTAGATAACCCTCTTAAGGAAAATGTTGAAGTTACAACAACAGCTGAGCCGCTTAACTTGATACAAACAATCACTTTGCTGTTGCATGAGTCTAACACGGGACAATCTACACGATTCTGTTTTAACTACGTTTTGGATAGAAGAATTTAATCACAGATTTCATGTACCAGACCGGGCAGCCAGGCAACTCGACTATCAAGATCGTTATGGTGTGAATTCAGATACCTCTGATCAATCTTTGTCTATGCTAACCAGTTGATATCTGCTAAGTGTCACATTTTGACTGCTGTGACATTAACATGCAGAGGTTGACTTGTTGTTCCATTTCTATTCTGAACTTTCAACAACCAGCCTTTATTCTACTGATATTCTGAATCTGAAACAATCTTCTGACTTGACTATTTTTATCCAAACCGTTCAACGCTGACTGAGATATGCATAGGTCGTCTCAGCTTATTATAATCTGTAAACTTTCTAGGAATCCTGTGGTTTCTGGAAGGCAAGCCTAGTGTAATCTTGGTTCTCCAATAGATGTTGGAAGTAGGCCGACTTTGTTGAGCTTCCCTGCAAAACGTGGCATACTGGGGATTGCTGAAAGCCTCAGCAATTTCTCGACAAATAAACGTCGATTTATTCTATTTCAGTGGTTCGAATATAACGCCACAAGTGCTCACTCAAACTGGGGTGCCTGTGTAGTTTGTAGAAATAGTTCGGTTTGCCTGGGCCACTGGAGATGTGCTGCATTGCTAATTAGACTTAACAAAAACCTGCAAAATGTGTAGTGACTGAAAAAGTTAGCTCGTTACTGACGGCAGGCTACTTTCTTGGTTATATTCCGGATAGATTAATTTTCAAACAAGAAGTGATCAGCGCGGTCATCCGAGCGTTGGTTGCCGTCAGTGATGCAGAGAGTCTGAAAAACATTTCATATGCTTCCCTAAACGATGGGTTGCCAGTAAATGTTAGTAAAACCCGTGATATTTTTACTTTCATGCATGTGTTCAATGACATCCGGTTACAAAGTTGTCATTTTTCAGTTTCAGAACTGGAGTTTTCATAATTGTTATGCTCATCATGTTGTTTTTTACACATTTAACCAACTGTATACTTTGCAATAAATCAGTATTTTGTTAGGTGGGTGCTGTGAACTTAAGGATGATGGTGGATATCAACAAAATTACATATAATATACACGACTTATGCCGAAATAGGAACTATTCTATAGCAGTCAGCGTGAAAAACGAAACACAGGCGTGGACTGTACTTTAAGGCTTCCTGGATTTCCTCATTCAAGGCGACCTGTGCATCTCAATAACTCTGTGACCTTAACTATTACTTCTAGTTACACTTCCGCCGCATAAGAATACGTCCGTCTGCCGGTGTGTCATGGAACAGCTGGAGCCCAAGTAGAGCACTGATGCGGTATGAAAAGGAAACCGGGATTAAAAAGTCGCATTTTCCGTGCGTTTGAGATTTAAAATGTTTTCATAGGTGGCAGGTGGTAACGTGACCCTATGTAATACGGAAAACACTTAGACACCACCATGACAACACGAACTAATCACACCTGACACTTCTCTGTCCGAAACGAGAGTTGTTCATATACTGGCGTGCCACTAGACAATCCAAAAGTACTGAAGTAGTCTATCCGTTCACAATAAATAACAGTCAGCCGTGCTACGACTAACCTGGTCTAACAGACACCAGTATAATACAAGTGTGCCTAGTTCGCTTAGTCTAATATTGAGCAGCTGGACCATACTTCGTTTATTATCTGCAGTACAAGTACACACTTACTATAGTAGGCGTGTACGCAGCTGTGAACGAAGATACTGTGCTTGCTGTATGGAATGGTAATTTTTATGATGCACAAAGAACTCTGATTATACATCATTAAGTCACCCTTAGTGAGTTTTCGTGTAGTTTTTCTTCCGAATCATATTTTGGAGTATACCAACACGTCTTCACGCGTACTTAAACAGAATCTCTGACTGTGGTTGAACAGTCGTTTCAACGCTTCTTGAAAGTGTGACAATCGTTTTGTTTAATTCAGTCGTCTTAATTCGGGCTTGTTCACTATGTTGTCTGTGGCTCAGTGTTCAGCATAAAAACTTAAGAGAAAAGTATATCGGCTGTCAAATTCCGGCCATTAAAAGAGTGTACAAAACCCAGAAGATCAACCTAACGCGAAGCCTGCTTCCATTCTTTTCGGAAGGGACTGACTGAAACGTCGACACTAGCGTGGAAGATCAGTTCAGTGTTGTGCAACTTTCAGTTTGCATCAACTTGACTGTGTTTACTAGAAGCTAAATTTGGATGTACAGTCGCTGCCGAACAGTTATAATCTTCAAATATATGATCCAGTGGATTTGTTTTGTCTAGTTTGTGTTTCCATAATCTGGCGACAAATGTCTGTCTAGTTCGTGTTTTCTATATAACGTGAAGCAAAATATTTACAGAAGTGTTTGCGTTTAGCCAATAAAACCGTGACAGTCACCTTCAATAACTAGCAGGTCACTCACTCCATTGAACCAAAAATAACACTTCCGAAGACGTGTGACTCTGTCAGAAGCAATAACTGGAACGTTATTATTTCAGTTTGCTATGTTCAGCTTCAATCAAAGGATGATCACCGCAAATACAGAAGTCCTCCAACGGAAAGGTCAGGATTGCATAATAAAGACACTGATGAGCTCGGCCACATTTAGCGCCAAGAGGATAACTTCAAAACTTTAGTGTGTCGGCGAAATTATCGGCATTCTTTGAACGAATAATAACCTTACTATCAATTTGGGTATATAGGGGTGGTCACTGCGCGTATTAAATTTGTCCTATCAGAAGTTCACGTGCATTCGCACATGCACGTGAGCTGCGATTAGTTTGGGGGCCAAAACAGGTTATATCTTGTGTGCAGTGATTTGCAGATAATCCAACATGACTAGAAAATAATGAATGCTCTGTATTTGCTTTTAGTGGACCTCATAACACACTACACAAATTGTTTTTTTGAAAAGATACGGCGAAACGGAACTACTTCCGACCGACTCCAATGCATTTATCTGTTAGGTGCTCTGCGAAGACGTTATTCTTTCTGTATTCACTGGAGTAAATCGCTTTGGGACTACGTGAGCGCATGAAGATAACATTGACCCGTATCAGAATCAGAGCGTGAAATCATTCGATTCCGACCTCGCGATTGTGCACACTGTGGAAGTCCACCGCAATCCAAACTGTACCATTGTCTTTGTTATCAATGTTGATCTATATGTGAGTAGAGCACAAATTCATCGGCTCAATATCAGTACTATCGCCAACGGTGATTACAGCCGGTATAGATCCAATGACCGCCATAATTCGGTAATAATTCTGAGTACCCAGTTACAACCCAGACAGTTCAGCCACTCTGTAATACCCGAATGACAATGTGACCCGCCTTATCATTTACCTGGTCACATGGGTGGCCGTTTCCCCATCTGACTTGCCAATTCAACCAAATGGCTTATCCACGCTTGAAGCAACGACTAACGCAACGAACGATCATAGTCCTCTCCGTTTTCACAGCTGCCCAGCAGCTGAATATTTGCATCTGCAAGCTGAAAGAAGCTCATTGGTAATTATTTTGACGCAAAGGTTACTGCAGCTGACCTGAAAATGGCTTGTCCTCTTTCCATCTGAAGGGTGTAATGTGCACTTTTGGGCGTGTATATTAGTGGAACGAGGTTAGGTTGACAGTCTGTTTTTTGGTTAGTCGTTATCGCTCAGTTCACACAAACGTTTATACCCCTCTATTTGTCAAGCATACAAAATCAGACAATTTGTCATATAATTCGATTGACCAACTAGTACAGAATGGCAGCTGCGTCAAGGTTGAACCCCGGAATTTGTGAAAGGATAGAGAGGAAACGAGGCCTAAGCGAACTTCCCCCAATTGTGCAAATGCAAATTGCTTAGCCGTATCTAACCCTTTTTCGTAGTGACGAGAATTCAATAGTTAATACCACAGCATTTATAATAAGTAACAGAAAACTTTGGTCAGGTTAATGTGAACATCAATGACACACGATGACATATAATACAACAGACGCTTGAGCAGTGTCATTCAGAATGGTAGCAAGAAACTCACGTTTCTCGCCAACCCTCATCATTAAAGCATGTACTAGCTAGGATTTGAACTGGCGAAATTTTATGCGGCAACCTTATAGGCCACTGCGTCATTCATCTCATATTGGGCGTCACCAGTGTGATATAAGCAAACAATCGACCACGTTTGTTTGGAAGCACTTTTCAGGTTGCCCGATAGCCACCAGGACATACACAGAAACCTGTCTGTCAGCTACCATCGGTGACCCCACAAGCAACACTTTCTTTCAAGTCGAAAACAAAAATCCGTAAACTGGCTGAACAACATTTTGCTCAGCAACAAAAGATAATCAAGGGTGGTAACTATAGCTGCATCACAGTGGGGATGTAGTTCACATTGTGCCTTTGGTAGGGTTATATATCACTGAAGAGATCTTGCCAGAACAAAATGCGAGCCTGACGCATTGTTGCGGACCAAATTAGCCGAAATTCTTTGAGGCTGTAAAAGTTGCCATCGCTCCAACTTTTTAGGTAACTCACGAGTTGACCGGAATTAAAAGTGATCCAAAAAACTATCCATTTTTGGTTGAACTTCGGGCCGATAACAACATTTTTAATCACCACGGTTGTCAAGCTAACAACATCAACAGCGATGGGTTACATAATCATGTCAAACAATTCTGAATTGGAGGGCCATTAGGTAAGTAAACTGAATTTCTGATATGTCAAGTGAGTAACCTGATGCGCTGGTCCCCCAGCCAGGCTTCCTTCTCAAAGGATACATGAACACTACCCCTCAAGTCTGAATACCGGTGAGATGAAAACAATTCCGAGTGCCTTCACTGAATATCTGGTGAACTGAAGGTACAAGTCCCACCGAAAGTGACTTTACACCCCATTTGCTGTTTGCGTAACCATCATTAAAGAGGAGTCAAATTTTGTATTCTGGTCACCACGGGACAGATTAGACTTCGGCCGTACAACCCACAGGTGTGTCCTCAGAAGAAAGTTGTTCAAGAACTAAGGCTTCAACGGTTTCCCCATTACTCACTTGATATATCCGAAGGTCACTTTAGCCACCTAATCACCATCCAAATCAAAATTTTTTGATGTGATTAGGTAGCAAATCGCTTTTGATTTTGTTGACTCGGCAACCATGAGGAGTTGAACTGTTATTTAATTGACCCGATGATAAATAAACAAAAACAAACTTTTGGCTGAACCATCTTTATTTCTGGAAAAGCTGTGATCACCCGTCAAATTTTTCACCTCAGATTAATCATGGGATAAGCGGTAAATGGGTTAAGAAGCTCGGGTTGGTGACATCTACGGTGATGTCCGCCAGAATTGCACTAGAAATGGATTTCCAATCGTTTCTTTCAGATCAATTTTCACAGTAAACTTAGATGTGCTGCGTAATTTGCGTATATTAGACGCTGAGCATCTCCTTCGTATTACACCGTAGTTTGTCAGAACGTTTCTACCAGTTCCAAATACCTGAAAAGCAAAGATATTGGACCCATCGCGTTTGAATTGTTACACATGCACCTAGTCCTGATTAAGAGATATGGTGATGAGAATTGGGGATTAAACTATATCCAAAACCAAGGTGAAAACGAAATCTCCTCACCACTTCCCTCATCAGCAATGAAGACTTCTTTCAGTGAATCATCTCGTTGACCTTGATAATCATTTGCTGACCTCATGTGACTTCCGTTCAAAACAAAACGTGTCTGAAGATCGAAACTTTAAACCATCATGCAGTGTACCACGTTGAGAGGTGAATAATCACTTTAGCAGTTTTTCGTTGAAACATATACTGTTTGATTTATTTTGCAAATGTTCCTTTGCCTAGTGCGTATAACTAACCGGCATGTATTGTGCATTCGACGAAGCAGAATACATTCAGTCGGTGGTGCAAACAGGGAGCTTTTTAGTAATGGAATTAATTCAAAAGTGTCTCCATGACTTCAGTGCTCTCAACCTCCCAGGCCAATGAGCAAGTGGTTGAATTCCATTTTCGATATATAATCAAGGGTCATCATTTCGAACTCCCAGAGTGCGTAGCACCGATAAAGCGTAAAAGTAGAAAATCGAATGTTGGCCAATTGGTGTGTTCCAACGTTATCAAGGGAATGCAAAACATTTTTGAATATAAGGTCGTGTCTGGTGACTCACGTATTTGTAGCTAATCGTCTTGGAAGCACAACTTCGATGCATCAAACTTCAGTTGGACTCCGTTTCTGTGATGGCTTGTTTCAAAGACAAAGGTGAATCAATGGTAATTTTGTAATCAGATGTACAACGGTTATTAACATGCTACAGATTTATTTCACCCAATGAAAGACGATAAGATATTTGGCATACCATTGTGTTCCCGTTGCGGGGTTTTTTACAGACGTCATCGGGTAATTTGAAGATGATACTGACATAAAAATAATATGCACGTTACTGTTTACCTAAAATGTTGTCGTACTGTGTCTTGCTTCATAGACTCCTGTGGACGCGATTATTGGTTTCAAAAAACTGACAGCCTTGAATTTGCATGATCAGCACCTACACATTAAAAGGGTCAGGTGCATCGGCAGTGTACTGTTGCGAGATATTTCAGAAATTCTTTACTTTTTGTCGGTCAGCGAATTATCACTGACAAGTGCTGTTTACGTTTTTATGGAAAATAATAATATTATTGATAATATCGATAATAGTATTAAAAATAAAATGGTATCTAACCCGGACACATTATGTACACGCATTTGTGTAAAACCGACTTCTCCACCTACTACGAGTAGAGAACTTTTATGCGGTCCCATAAAAAATCTTGACAACCATAAACAGTGAGATACACGCGCAGAGTCTAGTTGAGATTTCATCCCAGTGTCTCAATTAGCGTAAGGTTGTTTTGAGTGCTTTCGAGAGTAGTTTGCAAAGCGGACGGACAGCAGGCACCTGTTCCACAAATGCTATTCAAACTGGCATAGATCGGTAAACTATTCCGAAATCCGGGCACTTGAACTAATTTTTTGTCTCAAACTCTAGAAGTTCCGTTGTAATCTCATTAGTAGTGGTACAGTCTGACACAAACTCATCTGTGGCGTTACATCTTTGCATATGAATAGTTTGCCTGAAACGCTATTTTAACCAAAGTGTCAAATTGGACGGAGATGTTCAAACCTTTCAGAAAAATCGCGCTCCTTGTTAGGTGATGTTAAAAATGCTAGTTAGCAAACCTACCGGGTTTTGTTATGGAATTCTGTTAGCGTCAGAATAACTTCAAGAAGAACCTCAATATAACGTCTTCAGGAGAATTTCACATCGATGCGTTGAGGAATTAGAACGTTTAAGCTATTTCTGTGCGCTCCCACTAAATACACAACACTGTGGGCAACGTCGCGCACACTATCCCCTGTCAGCTTTAATGCCCGTGAGATTGTTTGTTGTACCAATCCACACAAGCTTTGCCTAATCCGTAAACTGAGATAGATCTAATTCTCACAAACTGATGCGTTTGAGAGATTACGTGTGATAATTCGATGGTCTAATGTGAAATCAACCCAAACGCCTCAAAAGCTTAGTATCTCATACCCAACTCAACCAGATGCATGAATGTCATTGAGAAACTCAAGCGGAAGCATCCATTGTCTAAAGCGCTACATTTTAAAATGAAAAGATTTTAGAAGCGATTTGAAAATAAAGGTGCAATCCGAAGTAACTACCACCTGTTTTGTCTAAATCAACACAGATTTTTGGACTATTTTAATAAATCTTGAGTTGGAGACCTGAAGCACAGGCAATGTCAATACCTGTAAGTGAGTGAGCAGCTGTAAAATGACAGAAAATTTGTAAATAATTTCTCGCCTAAAACCGGCTTCTGGAAAACTTTTCACAACTCTAGGTGAGTGCGTCAACCAGAAGCCTGGGATGAGTTTTTTCATTGACGGATTATACTATGCACTTCACAGAGACCAGAACATGAGAAATTTGAGAGAGTTTTATGATAGCCAACTGAAAAGTTGTGGGAACCTTTGGAAGCACCGGAGGTGTTCTTGACGGTTTGAAAGGGTCCCTTTTAAAAAAACACTGGATTTCACCAATAGCTATCGATTTTACTTGCAACGTTCTATGAAAATTATTGAAATGTACGCAGATGGTCTTTCCGAAAGAGAATCACTTAGTTACAACAAACCCAAAACCTGTTTCGTTCAGGAAATAATGTGGGCTGCTTTTTTAATAAGAAAGGCGTGTTAGCAATTATAACGTAATTTTTAGAGAAAAGACGTGACATCTCAATAGACTTTTCGCCACAGTTTAGGCACGGGGTGTATTTTGAGTTAAAATTATTAGTTTTTTGACCAATTTGAAGTAGCGTTGGGTGTTCGATTTACACTTTGGTGGTCCAAATTCAACTTATTTGTCACGTGATAAACATGTTGAATGCCTCGAGGTTTACTTTTTTGTCTAGACTTCTTTTTATAGAATAACATTAATCAAGTAAGGCAAAATCCAATCTTTCTTGAGTGAGCAACAAACGGTGTAATGTTTGGGGCGTTTAGTGCTTATTTTTCTGATAGACAACGTTTGCTATCAGCCTCGTTGTGAGGTCATATTCCAAGGTTAACTTGAAGTCAAACGCCTAGAATTCGTTCACCGATTGCCTGAGGCTTGCATTATGAGAAACATCACTCCATGTTGAGCGGGAATTGTTCTCATATCAAATGAATAATTTTGCTGTGTGCATTTTCTGTAGATGGACTATATATTTAGTTTTACAGTATACCGGTGGTTCGAAAAATAGAAAACCACGGATGTTCCTTCCAAAGAGATGCTCGTGGTCAGATTAGTGAGAATCTAAGAGCTACCAATCAGATAATGTCTTATGTGGTAAATGAGTCAGTTTTAAAAAGTGAAATGTGTTGAAAAGATCTTGAAACAATGATGCTCCCAGGTTGGGATTTAGTGTGAACTAGGTTTAAGGAATCCACCATAAAATTTTGACATCACTCTATCTAACCGTTCGGATAAGACAGCATTGGAGTAACGATGGATGCATTCTTGGCCATATATTAATGACAGAAAAGTACATTTTGTTCTTAACTGACATCTAGTTTTTTTAATTTGAAATATTTGCACATTGGAAACACAAGTCAGTGATGTTGTGAGGTAGCGTATTGTATGTGACAGGTTAAGAGAATGCAATGAATAAGGTCAAATATTAACTGATTTTTGAGGACGTTGTACTTGCGTTTCTCTTGCCTGAAGAGATATCAGCGTTCGAATACTTTATTCACTTAAGACGGACTAGATAACTGTACTGGTAAGAATTTTGGCGATTTCAGAAAACTTGCAGGAATCGTTCGCTGGACATATCTGCCTTATTTTGTATGCTTTAGGTAACTAAGATTCCTTTCTTATAAGCACAAACCCGTTAAAATAATCGCACACAAGCCGCTTTCCTGTAAATGGGGCACCTCATTAAACAGTCTTATTGAAACAAAATTTAAGAGTGGATTGGAAAACTACGTTTCTTTTTTCGAGGATGTCTTTGTAAGTAAGCGGGCAAAATTACTAGTCTTGAAAAAAAAATTCACCGTCTATCCTCTGAAACTTAGTTAGATTCATTTCTGTTGCTTTGGTCAGGTAAGTACACAACTGAACAGATATTAATAGTGATACATTTTTAAAAACTGAATTTTTCAATATGTTTTTCCTGGTTTACCATCGGAAACGTATTCACTTTAGCTCATAAATCCGCCAAAGAAGAAACGCAAAAAGTACTACCAACATTCTGGACAAGTGAGCACTTTTATTGTTTACATGACTGAATTCACATTAAAGAAACCTTTACCACTGAGGTTCCTCTCTTCTGTGAAACCTACATTTTTACGTGGACAATCACACACTAGATAGGTACTTCTCGTTAGACTTTCCTAGACTTCTTATTAAAAATGCATGTTGCATTACATTATTGTAATCTAGTTTTCTCATTTGCAGTTGCACGTTCGTCTCATGTTCGCCCAATCGAAATTCTCGTTTCTGGATTATATATTCGGAGGGTACGTACCCCAGAAGTAGCAGGAATATTTGTTTAATTATTGGGAGCTTTCACGTTGTTCAATACATTTTTGATAGTTATCGTTCGATAATTTTATTTTAAAATTGCTCCGATAAAAACAACGTTGATGATTTCTACCATATTTGTCACTCCCCATGATTATTAAATTATTTGTTCTGGAACAAGCACTTGTTGAGTTAGAAAACACAGATCAATGGTATCTTGAGCAGTCATCTGGGAGTAATTTATGGCCACCACCTCCATGTCCCTGTCAATCTAAAACATGGATGTCAGATGTTTCAATAACCGGAAACGCTGAGTGAACGAGCGGTCTAACCCATACAAACACAGTAAGCATTACTTGTCATGTACGGATGATAAAACTCAATATTGATCAACCGTAATGTCCTAGATATGATAAGTTTTTATTCCTAGACGACGTGTTTTGGTGGACAAGCAACATGCATCGTTTACACTTTTTAAATGTGATGTTATTTGAGCACATCGGTACCTAAAACTCCTAAGTGTTGAACTGACAAAATTAACATCAGATGACTGACGCGCACTCTAAATACTCACTTCAATTACTATTTCTTGTAACGCATAGGTTGATTAACCTACACGAAAACTGTGGTCTACATATTTGCCCAAAAATTTTCAACAGATATGTAATAAAAAACTTTTGCTGATGAGATCAATTCAGGACCGAGAAAAACGGCAACCGTTCACGAACAAAAACAGCATGAGTGTATTTCTTGGATGCACAGTGTGTGGTGAACACATTTGGCAAAATATTTCGTAGTGTGAAAAGAAGTTGTTCTGATTTGCTACCGTTAAAAATGCAGAATCAGAAACAATTCTTCCACTAGTTCTCACGGGTAATGTAAACGGTTCTGAAATGTCATTGAATATTTATGGTTATCAAAATCGATTGCAGGTCACTGGCGATTCGATCGAAGTAAATGCAATAAGATAAAGAAAACAATGTTAATGAAAATTTAGTCGAAGTGACATGCAAGAAAGAAGTTCACTTTTTGTCTCATCAGCTTTTTCGAGACACTGTAGCTTCAATCTCTTTAAATACCCGCTTTTTAAACGATTAGCCCTGCAAAGACAAATATTGAGTAACTTAACTGATAACTATTTCCGCACCATTAAACTCTTTTATTGTAATGGCTAACTTGATTTGCATTATTGTCAATTTTAATCCGTTTCTCTAGGTTCATCTGCATATACGAGTTGTTCTTCGAGGCTATATAATTTGAGGCACACCCATTGTGAAAGCTTTATATAAGCAGTATGCCTGGAAGAGGAATCGAACGTTTTATCATGGGAATATGTTATACATATGCGAACTTCAGCCGAGAGCTTTACACTTTGCCACTGGCTACTTATCAAGCCTAAATTAACGCGTGCAAAATATGTGACAAATAAACCATTCCACTAAACAAACGATTAAACTGTGATTCCAATCATCTTGGACATTAAACTGACCGGTTATTGTGTTAGACCACCCATGGGTTACAGACTATCCACTTCTGACTCACTGCTCAATTGTGTGGTCCAGGGTGACCCTGTCGAAATGTTCGGAGTTCTATACCACTGCCTAGCAGTTCTTTCAGCCGTCTGTGTTGTTTTTGTGTTTCAACCGTTTTGTGTCTGCCCAATTTTTGTTTCTCACCGAATGCTGCTTAAGTTTCTCCAAAAACTTTGGCGCTACGCAATAATAACGTTTGATTTCTGTTGATAGACAATCCATCGAGCTTTAATCCCAGGACATCCGCTAGAGGGGTACACATACATATTTGTTATTCAGTTACCTTGTGCAAATCTACACGGCATCGAAATTTGTGTCATTTTCGTCCCTTCAGTCTTAGTATCGATTTTTTTCTATAGCCATTAACTTTGCTAATTAACGCAACCGCTTGAGAATAGTACTCTCACTATCTGAACGTTGTTGAAGGTTCACGAAATAAGGAATTAAATTCTCTTGCACGCAGCGTCAACGCATGCAAATGCTCATGTTCCAGAAAGATTCAGAAGCCATTTAACATTATCGCCTTTTGCTAAGAACATGAAATTGCGACAGATTAATGTAATCGGGAACGAATGCGAAGGCTGAATGAAACAAATGAGCACTAGAACATTAAAGAGCTAGAAGGCTTGCTACCAACAACAAAACAAGGGATCGATCAGTTTGCTGGGCGCTGACGTAACAAACTAGAATATGCTCCGAAAGGTGGACGGAAACATTTGTTCGGTAACAGCATTCTCCATGGTCAGTGTCGTAGTATATGATCAAGTGAAGTCGATAACAAAGTTGGACTTTATTATCTGCGCGTACTCATTGATTTATATCATCCAGGTTTGTCTTATTTTCATTGGAAGTTTAACTCGGCTTCATTAAACCTTGTTGAAATCGGCAGCGAAATAAACCTCCGCTCAGGAACAATCCCCGTCCTACTATTTTCTGCATGAGTGCTCCGGATAAGGGATATACAATTCACTGACTAAATGTCACGTATGTCAGCTTTCATCATGTAAAACTTTTTGCCATATTTTTCTGGAAAAAGTATCCTAGTAGTCCTTCAAGACACTCGCCAGGTGTCCAGTTCTTTCACATCTTGCTTCCAAATAGCTATCTGGAGCACCAAAGATCTTTCGAAATCAGCGTTCAATATTAGTGATCAGTTTTTGAGACCTTGATTGTTAAAATGGACAGCTTCATTCTCAGAAATATCAACGGCTTTAGGTATGTAAACACTAACAAGTAGTCAAAATCGATAGACTGCCTGACTTGCGCATGTAAGCGCACACAGCCGTGTAACCTATTTGCTCTGATTTCGTCAGAACGAGCATCAACGTCGTGGTTGGAGTCGATTTGTCAAGTCATGCAACTTCAAATACACAGCTTCCAGCCAGCCGTCAAATCAAGATGGCTCAATCCTGCAATGAATACGGAGTTGCTATACAGGCAGTGATGGAAATATTACAGGAGTACGATAGGTGAGGTTTTACGAAATCTTAAGTTATTTATGTTGTATTGCAACGTGGTTATAAAAATGTATGTAGTGATTTATAGAGTTGTGGTCTATTGATATCACAGAGAATATTTGAGCAAATTTATCTTCTAAGAAACAAACAGCTTTTTTCCGTAAAAAAGTGTTCACAACTCCCAGACATTACTTTTTTGCTTGTCTTGACCATTCTTGAGAAGAACATAAAGTGCATACGGTTCTTCTCGCTATGTTACTTTGTTTTTCAGGCAAGTCATTCCACAGTTTGGCTGGGCAACTAATACATGTTCCTGACTGCAGAGTAGGAGATCATGTGGTTTTTCTTAAAACAGTTTTATTAAGTGACTCTGAAATGTGGTGGACATGACCATCCATTTTTCATAATTTCCGACTTGTACAGAAAATATACTGTGATCACTAGCTGTGCTAACTCCGATGCTCAAGGCGCGTCGGTAGTGGAGTCGACCGTCCCAAATAGCAAGCCAATCATCCGGTGTTTTGCGTTTTTGTTAGAAGGGCCGTATAACACTGAGATTGTCTTTCACTGGAACAACAGAAACAACATGTCAGGGGTTTTATTCAATCAAATGCAGATGTAAGAAACAACATGTGATTAGCGCGCCTGAAGATGTAGTGTGGACATGTGTAAGATCGTTACGTCATATTCTGATTCGAAATAAGAAAAAGGTTGCGAACCCTTTTTACTTGCCGTATCCTATTCATGAAAACGATTGTGTGAGTGTAATACGAGTCGTACAGATCATAAGTAACATTCGCCGAAGGCTGTCTTAAATATTGACAGATCTCCATGACAGCGAACGACTAGCACGTTAATGAGGTTGCGACGTGCAAAATGTTCAACCTCAACAAACTGGAACTGAATGTCGTGTCGTGACTGGTGGCTTTTGGTGAACTACGAGATGGTCATCTTTCTGTAGTAATCTTTATCTCAGGATTCCGTCAATGGAAATATTTTTTATTTTAAAACTGAAAATCCACCCACCATTTTTAGACCCTAAAGGCAGCATAGCAACATCGATAAGGCGTTACAAGTCACGAGCGAAAATTATCTGGGAGTAGCGTAACAACGGTGGATGATAATAAAACGAGAAGCCCCTGTGGTTACGTTGTTGGTAACGTAAGAGAATTGTTTTTGCGATGTTAAGTTTACCAATGGGCAACAGATGTCATCCTGCAGGCTGCCTCAGTAGTTGCTGGAGACCACCTGTTATATTCACTCTGCTCACTAGCCTTTATTCACGACAGTTTTATCGCTCACCATAGTGTTGCAACTCAACTGCCTCCACTTTTGAATATCTAATATTCACGAAGGTTAGTTTATTCATTTTGTAATTCTAAGGTTAATCAAATAGGTTTTCTCATGAATTCAAAAACGGTGTAACGTCATGCTCCTGCTTAAAGAACACACATAATCCGTGAAGCACGTAAGCTAACTAAGTCGTGACCTGGGGCCAAATAAAACGAATATTCTTAGCTCTCGGAAATCGATATATCGGGAAAAACATTCATTTTATTATGCGATGTTGCGTCATGTTACCAGCTTATGGTAACATGATAAAGGTCATTAAACCGGGAGAGGAACAAGCTTCAGACAATCCGCCTAAAAGCAGAAAAGCGCGAAGTTATGTTTATGGAAAGCAATCCACTTAAACAAGTGAAGTTTTCCCATTAGTTACTTCATTCCACAAGCGCACTGCTCATCGACGCTCATAACTGAATGCGTCAAAACTTTGGAGAGTTATCGTTGTCTGGATTAGGATAAAAGTTGTACGGTCACTTCAACCCTGTGTTAAGTATTTGTTCAGCTGAAGAATAATGCATGGTTGTTTACGGAGCGCTGCTGGCTCGGGTTCGTTCTAATGTTCGGATTTAAATTTTACTGAGCGTATAGAAGTATGGTTTAAAGCAATCGAGATTGTCAACACCAACAGAACGACAATATCCAAACGGCTTTCCTCGAGTTACTGTGGTTACTGGATAGTTAGTTTAAGCCTTTATTCGTTCACATAGTTCTGCTTGATGGTACAACAAAAAGTCATTCAGTAAAGCAAGAACTTTAGTGTCCAACTCGCTCATTCTCACAGCACGTACGCGCTCGTGTTCATGAGGCGAATTTCTAGTCCACATTATCTACGTTTCTGTGCACATTTCGTGTGCAATCTTTCATGGTGTGTCTATGTGGATGGCGCCTTTGGTCGTGAGCTTATTGTCTCCTGTTCCTCGCTTTTTCGTCCAATTTCGTTGTGTACCAGCTAATCCGATCGCCCTTGTTGTCCGTAGTCTAATCACCCTATGCTTTTGGGTCTACCTTCTGGCCGCCTTGGGGTATTTCACAGAGTGTTAGAATATTGATACCTCCTGTTTAGTAATTCATCATAGCAATGCTCTCAAGACAAGATTTTCAAGACTTTTATGACGGTTGTTAAGCGTATTAAGATAATAGATTGATCCGGAGAAAGAGACTTCCTGGTAGTTATGGCAATCAAACTGAACAACACATACGCTGCTTATCCATCCTCCGTCCACGTTTTGATAATTTATATATATATATAGGTATATATATTTATAGACACGCTTGCCTAACAGAAGTGGGACAAATCCGCAATTTTTTAAGAGAGCAGTTTACACTTTCAAAACTTCCTTGCGGAAATGAGACTATGCCGATCGTTAAAAATCGTCGTATGACCAGTGATCCAATCGCTTAAACCTAGTTTACTGGTAAAATGTATACCATCAATCCCCGTGTTTAAAAACACAGCTACCCTGAACACAATTTAATATTCTGCTTTCTGTCTATCACAAAAATTTTAAGATGATAAAATGACTACCAGTGAATATCGAAAAGGGGGAACAGATGGAAGTACGTCTGATAAGACACTAATTGCAGGAGCCAAGTAGTCAGTACTTGGTTCATTTGACTGCCTTGCATTGGTAGGATGTGAAATTCAGTTCAGTGCCAACCGCTTCCACCCTTTTGATGCAATTCCATCAATCAACGCCCAGGCATGTCTGGAAAGCAACATTATTGATGCATGAAACAAGATACTCTCACCTGATATTTTTCCTAATCGCCTTTTGCTCGAACTTTTACTCTGCCCAATCGGTGTGAATTGTATCCTTCCATTTTCCTGATGCTCTCAAAAGAAAACGTTGGATGAAACATTTCCTTTGGTCCAGTGACCTCAATCAATCAGAATTTAAGTGGTTCTCAGTTGTTCACAGACCCTTAGGGAATCTCAAATCTAGGTCTGTGTTAACCAAACTGAATTAACGTTTTCAGCTGGTTAGTCCATTGACCTACACAGTAGAAAATACGCCCAGTGGAAATCTGATCGGACTAGTTTGTGCAGGCTATTGCGGTGTAAGGAAATGCTGTTTATGTGGATAAGCAACTAAACCATGGGAACGACTGCATGTTTTGCTCAAAACTAACACATTCAGAAGAGTTAATATGATGACATTTTTTAGTTAACGGCCGGATTTCAAACAAAGCTGCACTGCCAAACTGATCAAATGAAAGACAACGAGTTTCAATTTTTGTAAAGGGAACAATAACTGGTGGTAACTGCGTGGACAAACCTCCCCCGTAGACAGGATCTGTCCACAATGAAACGAGTTGTTCATCCAAATGCCAAGATTTTAGGGTTATTAGTTTCTGCTTATATAGGTGAGACGCAAGTTGCAATTTAATTATTCTAACCATTTCGATTAGTGACTTCTACCAGAAATCAAATATGCATGTCCCTCACATTGCTTCATTACTCAACTGTGATGTAACTACGGGGCAATAATTGTGTGTATATTTCTTTCGTTTGCCGACATTTCGTCTTGTTCGCAGATATAAACCACTCAGTAAAGTCGGTTATATATTTAACGCCTAGTCAGGAACGTATACGCAAAGAAGTTTCTTTCTCATCTGAAAACCTATGAAACACTGGGAAATAACAACGAACGACAATGCCATCATCAGCTTTTAAACAGTGTTTTCACGGCCTTGTGAAAAATATGTATAATAATTCACTCACAAACAGTGAAGTTAAACAAGGTTCCATTCTATCTAAGGTGAACAATGCAAATTTAAAAACGATGTTAATTTATATGAAAATAACCCGTAAATCTTCGGATGTGCTAGACTGTAACAAATTTTGTGCACATTATTTCAAATACAAAAGAGTGCTGAACAGAGAATAAAAGACAAAAATGACTTCACCTAATTGATTAATTTCAAATGGCTGATCGCTAAGATGAATGTTTTCCAATTCCTAAATTTCCCTTCATTGGTTATCATTAATTTTCCATTAGTGACCAACTGTTTCCCGCTTACGGTTTCGGATCACGTTTGTCCTCGGGTGGGAAGTTATCCAACAAATATCCACTGGTTAGTCACTCTGTGTAAATGAGAATTTTGTCAGCGCATTTACAGTTCTCTTCGTGGAACTTTCCCGGTTAGTATAAGATTGATATTTTGAAGTAAAACTTTAAAGCGGTTTTGTAAAGTACCCTGTGTTGGTGGTCCCTTATACTCTTTCTATCCATATATTTGATCTGCTCACACCTATAAAGATTTCATGAATCTCTTTCAGGCTAGAAAATATAGGTTATATTGTTTTGTGCTTCTCAGTTTCAGTTCACTTCCTGACTGATTACGTCACTTTTCGGTCATATCACATGGGGATAGTCTGCATAATAGGTCGGATCGGCAAACTTTTGTTTTAACAGTTAAAGCGCTTGTCTGCTAGGTCAGACGTTATAAGTGCTAACTGGATAATGTTCTTGTATTCTGATGCTTACGAACGGTAACACCTAGAGCCATCAACAAAACACGTTAAATGCAAAAGGGTATTTTTGCACCTAACCGAAATTTGTTTTTGGTTAGAAATCTTCAGAGAACTTCCCGGCTACACCACTTTATTCTTGCACCAGCTCTATCATTGCGGTTGCAACCAGAAGCAAAAGTGGGCAGTTCACAATGGCTGCACAAACCTTCCACCAAAAGATTGATGAACCTGTCTTGGATAGAACAATACACCCTAGAGATACCACGATTGCCGGATGTGTATTCAATATAAAACATGTATATCAACCTCATCAAGGTTACTCCAACAAACACGTCATCCTTCATGAAGTGTAAATTAGGAAGGTGTATTAGTAACTCTGGAGCGCTCAGAAAGGCAGCCATCGGTATTTGCATAAACCGAGCTTGTTCAACATTGAACTTATCCAAGGGACCACTTCAGCTACAGTTTGCAGCTGAGTTTCAGTTTTGTGATCACCATGCTTCAGCAGAAACCAGAACAATTATTACTGAGTGAATTCAGAGCCAACCACAAAAGCACTTTATTAACTTCGATTGTAAGTTTTTCACCAATCAACATACGTGCAGTGACATGAATATCATTCCTTTTTGCAGAGTGGAGACACAAACAATTATTTTTGCAAAGGTATGGCCGGTGTTCTCGAGGCGTATCGGCGAAGTTTTGAGGCGGTACATATTTCCGGACCGGTGTGCTTTAGTCCAATCATAAGAGATGTCAGCGAGTAAGTACTGTCTACCTTTACCGTTTCACTTATGATCTAACTTCTAACAAGATTATCAAGCATATCTGAACAAGTTTTTTATTTTCAACTTTTGGGGTGATGTAGATCAAATTTTACTAAACAAAATTTCTTTTCTAGTCAGTACAATTGCATAGGTTTCATCAAGACGTCATAGGAAAAGGTTATTTGGTGTTATACATCAGGTTTTTGATGGAGCAAATGCTTCACTGTGCTTCACTTCAAAAGAGGAGTCTAACAACGAGTTCCATCTCTTAGATTTCAAATTGCTCAGATTTCAAGATGTTTCAGTGAGTGGGTCGATATATCGTAAACCTACATGGAAAGATTGATAAACAAACTGCAACAGTTTCGTGCCTCTTGAACAGAAAAAAATCTAGCCGAGTGCCCAGCAACTAGAACAAGAAAGATTTGTACAGATGTCGTAGTAGGGCACAAATTGAGAAATGTTTAATATCTGTTGAGGGAAAACGGCTTTCTAGGGTTAGTCATCAATTCAAATATGAAGACCAAAATCCCGCATGATGTAATGCCCACAGCTGAAAAGGAAACCATGTTCATAAACCTCCTGTTTAAAAGGGATGCTGTAGCAGATCGGTTAAGCTGGTGCAAGTACTTGGACCTACCTTTACGGCGACAACCTTAAGAAGTTGGTTCGCAACAATTCTGATGTCAATATTGAGCGTGGAGGAGAAGCTATCAGTCCACGATCAATCATTGCTCGTGTATTCATTTTCGTGCTGCTGTTGTACTGGAGAACATGCTGGTCGAACGACTGGGCACTTGTCAAAAAGGATCGAAGAATATCATATACCTTAGATCGGAACAGGTGATCTTGAATCAATTATTAGTGCCATTGTGGCACATCTAGTTGACATCACCCACCGCAAAATCGTTAACAAAGCGTTACGAGTTACCTACGGAGTCGCCAACGCCCAACCAAAAAACAGTCTATATCCTTGCAGCGGTCGGGACCATCGGGCGGCTTGATCATTGATCACAAGCAAAAGTGGTGGAGCGTTCGGATTTGAGCACTTGGTCATGCCTAACGTGAAATCAATGGCGCAGTGGTCAACATGGTTGCCTGATGGAAAGCGTGGCCGGAGTTCAAATTCTGGCCATGGCAAGGATATGCACAACTGACAAGCTCTAGTGAGTGCGAAGTTCGAGTCCAGTGCTTCTCCTCAAAAGAGGCTGACTGGAAAGTCTCTCTGAATGCGCAGGCTGCGATTAAATAAGAGTAATGGTCAACATGTAAATAAACCAAATCACCCGCTACTAATTAGTCATCAAAAAGAGTCCGTAAGCGCAATCTAGCGCCCGCCAAATCAATTGGAATCAGATTGCACAACCCTAAACTGTGCGGTCAGAAGAATTTTGTTCAGTCATGAAAACTTTTGTGTTCGCAGATCAATCACAACCAGTCTGACCACACACAAACATCTGAACCTGACCGTATGAAATAACACCCAGGCACCGCTCGGTCGAGGACTAACCAATTACTGTGTGAAGTCTACTAGTATTCCCTCGTGTCATTAGTTAACAGCCACTAATTGTTTTTTTTGCTTTGAATTTCGACGTCTTGATGAAACGGATGTAATTGTTGACGTAAAAATCATCGAAAATAATTGTTCTACACAACTTTTCCTCTGATTGTATGGGAATTTCCCGACAGTTAAGTTATCGTTTGTTGAAAAAGCAGCGCTATACGAGGAAGGTGGAGAAAGTGTTTACTGATGGGTACATTGACTTTAAACTTGACAAGGCAGCAGAAAAATGGTATACCGTATCACGTGAATGGGCTATTCCGAAAGTTAATAAGTATTAAATAATTCTCAAGGGAGTCAACAAGACCACAGATTCTATCAAATGTTTGTTACATAAATCATCACCATCATTGTAGACAGCAATACATCAGTGGTTCACACTAATGCTTAACTGCCACACAACCATAAAGAAAAAGCAAACCCTATATAGAAAGAGAGAAAGAAAAAAAGAAGGGGACGGAAAGGGACCTAACTACTGAAAATAACTACGTCCATATTCAAACATTCAACATCAGGAGGTCTACACCTTGCAGACAAACAACCGAGCTGCAAGTGAGAGTAAGGCGTCATCAGGGAGAGAGCTTCCTTATGGCTATCACTGTCCCGCGTCAGTAAATGCACTCACTTCACGAACAACTTGAACAAACAACGATAACTGTCACGCCACTGAGCTTGATTGGCCGCCATCACACCTAGAGTCTCCAGCCACCGACTCTGTGAGTCGTGATGGCCCCAGCCCGGGAGATGAACTCGATCAACAGTGGCCAACCCCTTGATGAACGGCTTCATTTCCGTATGTCAGCTCACTATCTGTCCCCCTCGCACCTCACACCAGTCGGTCGCAGTGTCAGCGAACATTGCTCGGTGTGAAAGACGACTACATGACCTAACCATCTAAGCCTGTGCAAACGTAGAGACCGGACAAAAGAACTCGTTTGGCAATCACTACCAAACACCCGCTTCCTAACATCCTCGTTACTTACACGCTGGTGCCACCCGATACGAGCGATTGAACGCAGACAGCGGTGGTCAAATACTTGAAAACGGTTCACGTCTTCTACCCTGAGCGGCCAGGTCTCGCTGCCGTGAAGTAATACGGCCCTCACCGTTGTCTTGTATACACGACCATTAAGCGTAAAACAAATAACCCTCTGTCGCCAGAGATGCCTCAAATTAGCGAATACCGCCCTAGCCTTAGAGATGCGCTCTTCTATTTCATTCCCTACACCTCCATCGCTGCTGATGCAGCTTCCCAGGTATACAAACCGGTCAACAACCTCTATGACTACATTATCTAACATCAAATCTACGTGGTCACAGCAATCATGCAGAAGCACTTTGCATTTTGAGGCTGCAAGGCGCATTCCGAAGTATTTGGCACAACGCAAAATTGTGTCTAGCATTACTTGTGCCGATCGAAAGTTGTCAAACAGCAGCACCTTGTCGTCAGCATGATCAAGATCAGTCAGTCTTTCACCAGGTAGGAGGTCCCCGCCGGCATCTTGTGAGCGCCGCAGACAATCCTCCATTATTTCGTCTATGACGAAATTAAACAAAATTAATGACAGTGGACAGCCACTCATGGTGCTGAAACTGCCAGACAGTTCAACGCAAACCCTAATTTGAACTGAAGTATGGGAGTAAAGTGCCGACAGTGTGTTCACGTATTTAGTCAGCACACCTCTGCGACTCAGCGACTCTAAAAGTGCAGATCAATCCACTGAATCAAACACACTTCTATAGTCGAGAAATACAACAATTTTTGGTCGTTGATACGCACGATGCTGCTCCAGAATTTGACAGAATAAAAATGTGACCTATACATCCCTGCCCAAGGCGAAACCCTGTCTGTTCTTCCCTAATGTTTACCTCCCGAGCTGCGGTGAGTCGGCGAAGTATAATCGATGCTAGAACGCTAGAAATGACTGGGGTCAAACTAATTCCTCTGTGGTTTTCACAAGAGCCCCTCATACCTTTCTTGAATATAGGAACTAATATCGAGTGACCTCAACTCGAGGGGACAGTTTCCGTCGTCCATACAAGTTAAAACAAATGAATCAAGGCCTATAATAACGCCTGTCCCCCTTCTTTGAAAATTGCCGGTACGAGGTCATCTGGCCCAGCAGCCTTATTACGCTTGGAGGCCGCAGTGCAATTGCGGACCTCAGTCTCAGTGGGTGGATCCAAGTCTATCGACCAGGGCACTACATTACAAGTTTGTGGCAGCAACGCAGCAGAAGCAAGAGGCCAGTTAAATTGACCCTCAAAGTGTTCCGCCCACCGCACTAACCTTCTGGACTTATTATAGATGAGTGTGCCACCTGTCTCGCTGATAGCTTCACTCATAGATGGTCGGCTGGGACCAGTGGTACGGATATGCTTAAACAGTTTGTCAGTGTTTCCTGAAGCAAAAGCCGTCTCCATCTCCTTGACTTTTCCCAATAACCAAGCCTCACGATCAGAATGTAGGCTACGTTTCAGGTTCCCACGGATATCTCTCCTAGACTTGTTATATGAACTGCCAGGAGGGACGTTCCGTCTGGCTTCTAACAAGTTCAGGGATTTCTCCGAGATCCAATGTTTGTTCATTCCATGTACCCCCGTGTCGCATGCCACAATAACTGCTTCACTAATGACTTGTGTGATCTGTGTCCAGCAGCAATCAGGATCTTCGAACTGAGAACTACTAAGGCAGATTTCTAAGTTAGTTTGATAATTATGCTTTATCGACTGTAGAGTCAGTTTTTCAACCACCAGTCGTTGCTGTCGGTAGGGTCCTTGCTCAGCAAAAGTGAGTACGGAACGATAACGTACCAGCGCATGATCTGAATCTAGGTACGTGCTTCGATAAGAACGACAGTCATGAGTGGAACCCCGCTACCTATAACTAACAGATGTGTGGTCTATCTGAGACCAGGTCTGATCCAGAGAGGGTGGGCACCAAGTATAGCAATGACGCGCACAATGCCTAAAACTAGTGCTGGCTAAAAACAGCCTATGCTCAGCGCACAGCTGCAATAGTCGCCCGCCATTGTCCGACCGATGTGAGGCTATCCCAAACCTGCCACCTAGACGAGATTCGGCCTCACCAAGGCGACCGACCTGGGCATTCATATCTCCGGCCAGAACGACTATATCAGAACCATGTGTCGACCGGAGGAGAGCGGCCAGGTGCGAATAAAAGACGACCTTGACGCCGACGTCACTACAGTCAGTTGGAGCATAAGCAGACACAACAAAACGATTTCTGACGCTTTGGCGTCTAGAACTGACCCTAACAGAACCTGTCAAGCGGACGGCACAGTCTACTATTAACAGGAATCCAATCTGCCAATGCGGCTGCGGCCGTCGTGCTGAGGACTATACCTACTCCCGCTCGACCGGTGACGGCGGCCGGAGAGTCACCTGAGGTGTATAACCAGTATCGGGTAGAAAGTGCAGGTGATTTTAATTCCATACGTTGACAACTTTCTTGGATTCGGATCTTCAAGATACAGCAAACATCGATATGCAACGAGTCTAACATTCGTGCGAGAGCAGTCTGTTGACCAATTTGTTTTAGAGTATGAACGTTGAAAGTACCTATATTAATTTGCGTTCCAGGTCGAAGCACAGGACTAGGGAGGTTTGGGACTGAGTGGCGAGAGCTGGTACTTATCGGCACAGTGTTGCTATGATTAACTATATCTGTTGTGGGACCTGCGGAAAAGTTATCAGAATTGGGGTTCCGGGGGGAGGCTGAGAGCTGAATCTGATATTATAATTGGGGAGGGTTACATAAAAGCGAAACAAAAATGCTGTACACCTAGCACGATATTTTGACTCACTATCAACAGCTGTTTAATTGAAGTCAGCAGACATATATACTGCATATACAAGTAACCTATGTACAAACAAAACAAAACAGCTTTAATAGTTCAGAGTTCAGTGATGCAGTCAATCCAAGGGCAAGGAGGATTATTGCGTCATCTTTTCTAAAGAGGAGACTGGTGAATGTTGCCAGTTAGTGCTTTGTGACTGACCGCTGTCAACCTCAGACTAGAGTTGCATGACGATACACTTAACGATCATACTAGATGACAGATGGTGAACTTCAATTATCGTTTTGTCTTGACAGCTGTAATCAGCAGTTCACTAAATGATAGTGTTGCTAGTCGTCACTTAAAACTACTTGCAATCCTACGTTGAAAATTGCACCGATCGATTCTACCTGCTCGAAATTTCGTCCCATGCAGGGTAGTTAATGTGTAAAGGGGTGCACCGTTGTGCCGCTTTATAAGTACGATTTGATTATGACTTCATTTTACGACTCCTGCAAACCGTTACATGGTAATCACTTTTGGTGCTGTTTCTATTATGAACATCTGTGAACTCGCTTAGATATCGATTATCCAGCGATTTTTTTTACATGACACATACTTTGTTCAAACAGGCTGCAGTGGAGCCACGATAGTCAATCTAGTTGAATTGTTCAACGTATTGTCACGAATTTTTTAATGCAAAATTGCTACCGCTCAGCAAAACAGTGTTATTCAATGAAAGTTGGCCAGTCTTTTGAGCTTGTAGTACGACACAATCAACCTTCTTGCAAAAGGATTGATTACCTCAGTTGAATGTAAGAGATTGAACGAGTTTTCATCCTTCTGTTCATTTGTTGTTGCTGTACTTACAGTTACTGATTTGGAAACCAAACTTATATTCACGTACAACTGTTGCTTTCAATCTAGTTCCAGAAAATAGCACGTACCTATCTTTTTTCATTAAATAGATCAAACATTGTTTTCAGCGAGACGAGACTAACACTTTGAAAGTTGAAATTGATTGGGTTGGGTATCAATGATCCATGCCAATCGTAACAACTTTTCAAATAAGCAATATTTCAGCCATAAATATGACGGACTACAACTGTTTTGACAAGTATTCCAAATAACCTTGAGCAGCCACGTCGAAGAACTGTGGTGAAATTTTGACCGTGAGTGAGGATCAATAAGTCGACGTAAATAGCCAATATATGCAGAAACACGCTGCTTTCACGCAGTCACATTTTAGCATAGAGATTTTGGAAACTATCCCAATCCGGGTCGATAAAGAAAGCTAGCCGCCGTAGAATAGGTCGTTTCTTATCATAAATGCCGAGCTTCCTGTAAGATCCACACACACTGCTTACAAACGTCATATTATTAATTTGCATTCATGGCCCGATTTCATCTCCCAAATTCCTGATCCATCTGTGCTTGTGTATCGTAAGACACAAAATACGTCTTGTGGTTCACTATCTGTCTAATATTTCATTACGTGAAATGTGTCAGTGATGTAAAAGTTTATCTTACCCAACTTCTAATACCTTATTTTCAATTTCTTCAAATTTCGATAAGATAGATTGCTTGGAGTTATTGATATGGTTTTCAGCATAATTTGTTTCTGTTGTATAAATACAAGTTTGGCACTGAAAATTATAATGAGAAACGTACATTTGGAGATTAGTCAAAACCCTGGGATTTCGGAGGCGAGAGTGGACATAAGCGATTGTTTGTTACAGTGAACCGTCTCACCAATAGAATGGACTTACTGCACATGTTTTTTAACACTATTACGATTCGTGGGGCTAATTAGTGTCTGTGGTTTGCGTGTCGCCTTTTATCGTAGGTCGAATTTCTTCGACCAATAACCAATACTGGTGGCCTATTGTTTATAAGATTGATCACTCACCGGGGTAAGCTCGTGATACTGGAACTGGATTCCGCAAAAAATCTGTGGTTTTCATTAGCACTACCAGTCACACAATTACCATTATTACTCAAGCGTGAACGAGAATGTCACTCCGTTTGTTCCACTTAGGCGGAGAGACATAAAACTAATGAAAGCGACAAACAGTTACCACGATTTTTTTCAGTGTGGTTCTCACTGCTGTTTTCGTAGATCCTCCATGTTATTTTGATCTACAGTCAGCTTCGGTGGGCTTGACTATGTCAGTCGGGCGTTAAGTAGCATATCAAAATAAAATACCGTACGAAGCAAGGTACTTCTTGTGAGATGTTTGATCAAATGACCAACTGATCTCGATTGGTGCAACTTAGTGAAACAAAATGAGGTTGAATAAAAGCACAACAAAGTAAATTCCTAGGCGATTTTGACTGGAGTTACCGTCCAGTTCATTCAAATGCCTGCTACTTAATAAAAGCCATCCAATTTACTCGCTTCACAGTTTAAGGGAATTATTTCACGTACCTATTAAGTGAAGGGGAACAAGTAGCAGTTTAAAGGAGGTTTACGGAAAAATTTGCGTACATTTCCCAAACAACTAAACCAAACTTAATAATTTCTGTTATCCCATAGTTGATTGCATTAGACGAAATACCAGTTGCTGAGTGTGCTAACGCAGTTTGCACTGAAAATTTCCATCTGATTATTTGACTACGTAGACAAACACATTATCTCCCTAATCAGCCAAAACCAAAAATAGACACGACGAAACGGCACAAATGGACATAAACAGCCGAAATTTTCTACAGTTGAACGTCAATTTTTGTATTTAGATGGTAACTTTCGTTGAATCAGAAGGCGCTAGAACTTTCGCCTAATTGTGCAATAGATAATAATCAAAAATGCCTTCTTATGCGAGTACAGGAAAATCTCATTTTTACCCGTCGTTTGCCATGATTAGAAATTCTACGCGGCACTCTCCTTGCGTCCAGTGTGATTTTGTGCTGGCACATACAAGTCTGTCCATGTGCTCTGCAACGTTAGCGAATCATTTCCCGTTGTCATATAAGCAAACCAATAACACGAGTCATAACATGTAGGCCTGCAAACATTGACCACAAAGAGTGAACCGGGAAATCGGTCATTGTAAGAAGAGTGAATGCATGCAGACAAATTATCACTTATATACCGACTGCCTACAGTGTTTTCTAGCGTGTCACAGAGAAATGAATGCTAGTTTTTCATGCAGTACTGCATACGATTACGTTTTCTTTCTTCACAATTTCCTCCCATTTGTCTCAAGTGTACAATCAGACCGTACTGATATTTGTTGACATCTTGCAAACAGATCACTATTCCCTTACATCTCGGATAAGCTTAACCTGCTTAACCAATAGCAATTATAAGAAGAACCACATTAGTGAAGTGGTCTTTATTAATGTACTGATGTTGGGAGAAACTTTGTAGCATTTCCGGCTGTATCGCATGGTAGTACGGCCTGGTAAGTTCGAAATTAAACTGATGGTCGTGTCACACAACTGGGGCAAAGATTTCAGTTTTATAGGTTTCCACGATTGGACCGTGCACAATATAGCTTTCAGAATGACTGTAGTTCGACTCGTCCATGACGCAGACGACCAAGAGACAAGCAGTTAATCCATTTCCGCTCCTAATGTCACAATTTTGCGTGATTTTGGAACGATCATCTGAATAAATTATCAAGTAAATGTTTTCCCTCAATGACCATCAAATATTCAATGCATCTGGTTAGTTGACTCAAGTGAACGCTAAAGGGACTCCCCGGTTAATGAACCGCCGCTTAATAAAACCCAGACGGCCAGTCATTCGCAGTTAAAGGACAGGGAGAACTGCAATTGTTCAGCAGCTTGTTTTAAGACTAATCACACTACTTCTACTACCACGCCAACCATTTCGGCGAGAACTTCGGATGATTGATTAGTGTGCTTTGATCAGTTTCATGCGTTTGGCGCCCCCGAAAACAAAAACGAGATCCTCTGTGAGAATATAAGTTCAAAATAAAATCCCATAGACAACAAACAAGTGCTGGGTTTGTCAAGAACCACAACAAAGTCAAACTTGGTTCATCAAGAACGACCTACCCTGAGGGGCTTGGTTCAGAAATAGAACAAAAGAATGACGGAGGTCAGTACCGAATACAGCGGCCTACCGTATCTAGTTGAAACTAGAATACGTACAGCGGATGTCAAAAACAATTGTACTCATTACCTTGAAGAATAGCCAACAAGTTGAGATTTAGAAGTCAAGTTCACTTCTGTGATCACATCTCTTCCGATCGGTCGAACAAACAGCCATGGTTTAGAAGTGAAATATAACGAAAGGGAATATAAGGAACAGTGAGATTTCATTCGTCGGACATCCATGAGCAAACCTCGCCAATGAACGTCAAATCACTAATCAGTCGCAAAAAGTCAGCTATATGGTACATCCCGCAATGAAATTTGTCAAAGGTAAGTTTAGAAAACCGTTCAGTTTACTGGCATCACTGGTATTAGGATTTCAGAAGTAACCATCAGACAAACCGGAATGAAACTTCAAAAGCACTGTGGTTTCCCTAAACGCTTCTCTCTGCCACTCAAAGACAAGTAAACAAACCGCTATCCTAGTTTTTTTGGGCGCTGCGCTTTCGTTTGCTCATAGGCTGAAATCGATCAGCTGCTTTGTTGTAGATAAGTTGAGCGGTGGATATGCCTGGACTACAGTCTGCCACTCATTCACTAGTCGTGTGATCGATTCTGCGGCGTGCGTTGTGCTGATGAGACCAAACCAGAGAATCAGCCGTTTGAAAAGAACGCCATTTTATTTTAGCTTGAATTTATTAATCGAATTTATACGGCAATAGCCAAAGGGAGTAGCGGCTGATTGATTTTTGATACTTGATCAGAGTTACGTTCTAAAATGCTGACTGTAAATATGTCAAAGCTACATTCTTATAATCTTATTCGTGTATCTCGATCTTACGAAGTTTTGAGTATAGAAGTGTGACTTAAAATATAAGTCTCTGTACAAGATCACACAACCCCAAAAGCACAGACTTTTCTGCACAGTATTTTAAAGTTAGGCGCAGCTGTGTCCACTGTATCGTTTAACAGCAAATCAGACATGTGTATACAACAAGCATTTTTACTATACGCTCTGCACCAGGAAGGTGCTCACCTACACAGTCAACCAACTAGAATAACGTACGATCAATGCATATTATGCGGCATAGGTTAAACGTGAGCTGAGAACTACCTACAGTCGTACCGGTGGACTCTTGCGTGAAACCCTGAATCTTGTTTGTTTGTTCGTATCATCATTGTTAACTTATTACGTCCGCTTACTGGTTCACGCCTCCAGCTACAAACCCGCGCTCATGCCAATCAGTCCTCCGTTATCTTTAATCTGACAGCTCCATCTTTCTGTACAACAGTTGGCGGTTACATTGGATTAGTAGATTAATTTTTTTTTGCGCTGAAAATGTGAATGTGTAAATAAGGTGCATTCACCTACTACCATGCCTAAGAAATTCTTATCTCGGCTAGTAAAGGGGTAAATCGTGACTCTATAGAGACACTCGAGATCAGCGAAATTTTCCTTAGAACCTGCGCTTTGTTTTGCTCTCAGACGAAGTCATACCTGCGAACAGAGCAAAAACAGAGACCATAACAATTCCTGAATAGTTTGTGGCTTTTGCTGTGAAATTAGAATGATTCACCATCGTGCTGTGGGTGTATACAACAGAGATCAGCATCGAGATACTAACTTTCACGCAGTGACCGTTTGGTATTCCACAAACTTGTTTAAAAAATGACTTAAACAGCAGCAAACAAGTGGCCATATGGTTACTGTTAGATACAGAAGGTAGGCAGCTGACAACATTGATTGCCAGGATCTTTGACCGACTGCAGTGAAAAGCATCTAATTTTTGTTCCGCCGGCAGAATAGATGCAAACCAATACATGAACAGTCCAGCCGAGGGACTACAACTAACACTCACTAAACATGAAATGAGGCTCAGAGATTACGGGAATTTTCCGAAGCAAATCTGAAATCGTCGAGATTAATTGAATTTTTCTTTGAACCTAAACGTAAGTTTAATGTAGAGCACGTAAAACCTACTTCTGCTCACACAATATAACTCATTCATTGTAACAACTTGATGACAGTTTCTCGAAGAGCGCGGAGTCCATGCACGCACAAAAATATGAACTGACGGGATGTTATGGTTTAAGTCCACAACAGTCATCTGTGTAAATAAGCCAGCATTTTCTCCCATAGGGCACATATTTGAGCATCAAGTCCCTGTTTGCTGTAATTCACCGTTTTTTCTCTCTATCTTGTTAAACCATTTTGTTACAGTACCGCCAAGCGTAGCAAAGACACGGAAAATTACTACGTCCTTCTAATTCTCACAAACGGTAGTGTGGACGATTGGATCGAGACGAAAAAGGCCGTAATTGAGGTAAGCTGACAAGGCCTATATATTAGTCATGCCTATGACACGTAACACAGCCAGTTGTTTGGATTCATTGTGGGGGCTTGGTGTCCGGTTGTAATGTGAATCAAACTCGTTAGAAAAATCAAGATACCTAGAAAGCATGGTGCATGTAAACACATCTGTCATTCCCAATGCAAGCCATGGCAATGGGGTCCATCAAGCCTCACTTACATTGCGACGGTGTACACGCAAACAATGTTTGGTGTGTTGAAGTTTCCAACGCATTACGGATGGTGTTAAGTTAGTCGGGTTAATCACTAGGATTACACGACTAGCGTAGTATTGCATATACTGGCCTGTTTGTCTGAAAGATAATCGTAGGGGTTTGAATCCCGTATAGCTGTTCACAATAAAAACCCCAGTCGTTCAGTTACTTCGAACAAAAGTAAACGCTCTATTTCCAAATAACCTGAGAAGCAATTAGGTCTTCTCAGTTTTGTCGCACTATCCTGGAAGACAATCCAGTTAGATTTCTTTCAGCGTCAATAGTTACCTATGGTTTGACAACGCGATCTATTCATGCACGTTTAATTGTATGAATTGTGCAGCGTCCCAACGTCCATTGTCATAAATGGATGTAATGTAAGTTGCTGTTCCGCTAATCTGGAGAATGCTCAAAAACTACAATTGACTAATCATTTGTGCAGCGGTCTAAAAACAGTCACTACAATAAGCCATGCCGTAAATGTTTCCCTCAACGCATGTTAATTCCCAGCAGCTGAAATTGGTTAGCTGCGTCGTCGATGTTTGCGCATAGGTCTTCCTACTGTCAGTGATAGTATGTCAGTTACCTAAAGCCCTGCAGAATAAAATGATTTAATAGGGCCGGATATATTAGATGAACAGCGCTGAAATGCATGGGCAACGCTTGTCCAGACTACACGCCAACATCCGATCAGCTTGACAACTGTTTCGTAATGTTTGACAGGTGAAACTACAACTGCATTTGGACTCTTCGTAATTGTGGACGAATAGTCGTTCTTGTACGTTATGCGTTGTGTGCTACAGGCTTACTTGTCAATGTTGCTAATCACATGCATATATATCTCGTACATATGCATCTTAGACTGACTTAACTGATCTATTGTGAACGCTATTTCTCTTACAGAACTGTCTGTACATCTTGTACAGTTTAGTGACTCGGCTGATGAGTTGTTGTCTGTTACAAATCTACCGACAATATTTTACGATAAATTTTGAGCTTAGTTGTTTCGCTCTCATCGTATCAGTCAACTGTTTACGAGTAACAAGCTGCCGATCTATGTTCCTTAATGACTAACAAATGGTAGTGTGTTCCATCTGACAGATTATTAAAGAATACAGCAGCAGCAGCTTGTGGGTTTTCTCAAAGGTCTGTGGCAAAGCCGTCTAAATTACACAGAGTTAGGAGAAACAAGACCGGTTTTAAATTTAGTTGCAGGATTTGCACAACACTCGGATGATGCCTACAACGCGCTTCTCAGTTTTCAGTGTTTAATGAATGACCGAGATTTTTGACTGGTTTTAACGTGGTAGAGCCCACATAGGAGTTCTATCAGTATACCTTTTCATGGATTCCATGGTATTCCTTGCGATTTCAAGTTTATTCATGATTTCAAGAATACAGTCGCGGCACCTTCTGTAGACATGGAACAAAAGTAATCAAGCCGACCCGAGAGAGTTTTTTTCCCCAAGTCTATTTATAAATTAAATGTAACCAAAAAATGGTTATTATTTTAAGCGTGCTTCCGCGTTATCCGGTTTTTGATCACGTGTAAGATAACATTATTCACGCAACTTTTTTCTCACTCATTTGAAGGATAGATGTAGTAAGCAAGAAAGTTAACCGCCATTATCGTAGTCATTGCTTCATAATAGATGTTGCCATCGATATTCAAAAAAGCTGATGTAGTGAATCAGACTGTTAACGTCTGTTGGATGTCGAAAATGTCGAGCAAAAAAACAACGCGTTACTGTTGCGTTTACTGCAACTTTTACACTCGGATAAACATTTTGTTGCGGCACTTGTAAAAAAACTACTGGACACGAAAGTTCCTTCTTCGTTCAACTTCTCGTGAAACTAGGCTTCAACAACTGTGATGTTTAAGGCATATCATTTGCCAGGAGAGTGATTAGAAATAGCGTGACAACCACTGCTCGAAACAGTCGGACAAATAAAGCATCATTCGAAAGCAAACGGGACCGGGCGTTTGCAGAAGATAAGTTGAACCCACCTGATTTCAAGGAAGTAGTTCAGTAATGAGCATTATAATTGCGTCGCTCATGCTGAGCAGTTCAAACACTGATAAACCTCACCAAGAGTTAATTATCCTTTTCTGTAGAAGAGCCGTTGGGAAAATTAATTTGTATGCAGTTTCTACTAATAAATATGAGTGCGGTGCACTATACATCAGCCAACTTTTTGATTACATACGAACCAAAAACTGTTCTAACTTAAATTGTATGAATATTTGCCACTAGCTTCTTTCTGCAATTCCTACGATGTAAACTGCTTGAACTACTACGACGAAATTATGAGCAGCTTAACTCGGTAACCTTTCGTAAACCTGGACAGTGTATCAGGAAATGATTTTTTGATAACAAAAACGAAAACGATTCCAAAACTACCTCTACTTAGCTATCAAACGCAAACGCTCATTAGATCTACACCACTTGGAATAACATTCAGTAGCCACGAATGTTTGTTTTAAACAGCCTGGTAAACAACCTGCAGCCTCCACCTCAGACAATTTCTTCTTTCATTGTTGTTGACTAATCTGAACTGCTCATGTGTGAAATGAAATTGCTACCCAGTGGTTGTCAAGTGAAGCTAACTCACACTTCATCGACCATGCTCCTTTGTCATTGGTTCTATTAGCCATCTACGGGGACATTTAAATTCCCCAATCTTGGTGTGCGCGTCGAGATTTTCTGATCAGATTAGCAAACGTCGTCTCAGTGAACACGACGAGGTGAACACAAATGTCGATAAAAAATTGGTCAAAAGATTAATTTAACGGTTTCCTGAAATAGGTTACATTCATAAAATTTGTGCACAATTTGTTGGATAAAAACCAGTCAGGTGAAGTGGAATATCGTTAATTTCGTCCAAAGAAAGTCAAGGAGCTGATGTGTGGTGATAGTTTGGCATAATCAGTCCCATCGAGTGATATGTGTTGGGCTAAATAGAAACCAAAAAACCAATACACATACTCTTTTCATACATTCTTATTTGTTGGGTATTTGCGATCAAATTGAGAGCAAAACCGCGAACCTCTTTTGAATTTATAGCCAAAAACAAAGCAACTATATTGGAAATCCTCCAATTTCAGTAAGCAAACCGTTTGTCGTCGACTGGTGAACACCTTTTTACGATGCTCCTCAGTTTGTGCATCGCGATCATTCATTGTCACTTAGAACACAGGCATGTACATTACTGACACTGTGGTTGTGGTAGATAGATGATTTGCGGTGGAAGACTCAGCATCATCTCCATGGTAGAAATCACTCACTAGCACGTGTGTTAACATGTGCTCTCTGACCATGGTTCCATGAGCTCATTCTTCTTCGTCGTTGCAATTGTCCTTGTAACTGCAAGAAAAGTTATATATAGAGGTCCCTCCAATTGTTACACGTTTGTATTTCACTCTGGTTAAAAGCTAATTAATATTTACTGAGAGTAAGTTCAGTCTGAATTATTTAGGCGATTTTAAACTGAAATCAAATACCCTGCTATGAGTGCTCGTTTACATGATCTGCTTGAAAAAAATGCATGGTGTAATTTAACTCACTGGCTACTCTGCTAGCCAAAGATATTTTACCGCTGTTAATTTCCTCTTCCGATTGAAGACCCATATACTAGCCGGCTCGACAATTTTTATACGGTAGTGGCTATTATGCCTGTAGTTTGCCATCGGTACACATTGCCAATATTTTATGTATCACTATACAAAGAAAGGTGGTTCCACAATCTTCACATACTGTCCTGCTCACAATGGCTAACATCCGATGATTAAACCCCACGTGTGAAGTCTTTAATCAACATCCCAAAACATCAAACTCCTCTCTTGTTTAGGCCCGAAAGACACTAAAACATTTGGATGAACCGAACTGAATACACTGTTTAATTCCACGAGTTGGTCTGCGTCCCGTCCACAAAGTTGGTTTTCGGTAAAAACAACATTAAATCGGCATCAAGCAATTCAAGATAAGAATGTGGTTCGATTTTGCTATGAATGCTCCATATATGACAAGATTACGTGAATTTATCATGTCTGGTGGAATTCAGGCGTAAGATGAAACCTCACGTTTGTTCGTGCAGAGTAAGTGTTTGAGTTGTGAACGCCAACCACGTTCCCAGTCGATTTGTTTTTCATTTGAGTTAGTTCTTGATTTCCCGTTGATCACATCCTTACGACTGTTGACTACTCGCGAACCAACTTCGCTGTGATTGTGAAGCCAAGAATACCTGTTGTAAGAACTTGGCAACAAGTTTGCACAGAATGTGAACCGGTTAGAAGGTTCTATAGATCGCAGTAGCATAGGTTGGCAATTGATTTCAAGTGTAGAACTTCTGGACAGTTTTGTTGCTCACTTGGCACAGTCGTAAACATGCACGAGCATGTTGCTTTACTCGTTGCTTTGGGGCCAGCTGTAGCCAGGAAGTTTCAGAATTAGATATCCGGTGAATCGCGAACCAACTTCGCTGTGATTGTGAAGCCAAGAATACCTGTTGTAAGAACTTGGCAACAAGTTTGCACAGAATGTGAACCGGTTAGAAGGTTCTATAGATCGCAGTAGCATAGGTTGGCAATTGATTTCAAGTGTAGAACTTCTGGACAGTTTTGTTGCTCACTTGGCACAGTCGTAAACATGCACGAGCATGTTGCTTTACTCGTTGCTTTGGGGCCAGCTGTAGCCAGGAAGTTTCAGAATTAGATATCCGGTGAGATAAAAATTATGAACTGAACAATTTAACAACTAGCCAAAACGACCTGACAGGGTGCGTGATCGAACGCATTGACTAGTATACAATTAGGTTGCGTTAATCGAATGCGTGGTTTCGCACTCAACTTTATCCTGATTTCATTACGTGGTGTAACTTTGATGCATATTGGGCTTCGTGAACGGTGGATGCTTTTCGTTTCTACTCGTATATTTACGTAAGTGAATTACAAATAAGGTTTTTGGCAAAGTAAACTAAAAAATATCACTGATGAAACTTACGCAAGAAAATATTGTCACCTCGACGTGCATAATTGTAAATGGGGTTAGCGAAAATATTTCCACGTAAAGAATGAATAAGGAACACTGAAGATTATTTAAACGTTTGTGCGAACAGTCAATAGTACAAACCACAAGGACGCTGGTGAGATTTTGGTTGAATGTTCATTCAGATGTGACAAGGATATGCGCCGAATAATATTAGATGGATGCAAGCGCTCAGCAAGGAAAGATCCGCCATTTAGAAAGACTTTGAATTTGTTTGTTATTCTCCCACAAACGACAGAAACCCAAAGTGAGTGCTAACCCACAAAGACAGACCCTTATTAATTGGACCAAGTTTTCAGTGGTACACTATGTGTGCCACATCACATGACAGATGTCAGCTACACGTTAAAGGCAGCAGTTGCAGAGACTTGTTATTTAGAGGGGGCTAAGTAAGCTCAATATACAGCATATATGATGTGCAGCGTTAATGACAAGGTGAAACAAACATCGTCCACTGTTTGTTGTAGAACTTGTGGGCATACAACACTCGGTTAATGTGAAGTCGAACAGAACAGACAACATGATCGAATGCTTGAATAAAAATTCGGATTGAAAAGGACACGATTTTGTAAAATGTCTCGTAAATAAGACACACGTTCCAGGTAACACGCTGGTACCAACGTGAGCCTCCAGATGAGCAAACTGGACAATCACCGTAGTAGTTGTAACAAGTCAGGCTCTTACTTCTTGCTGTCGGACTTTCAAGTTTAGGCGTACTTCTGAATGAACAAACGGGTCTGAAGAGAAAAAAGTATATGTACTCTCTTGTCAAAGTGCGCCATTAGGACAAGTTTGTAGGACGGTTCTGAGCAGGAAAAACTATGGGTTGTTGGTAAAATACGAAAATATGTATCATAATTCACTGAATACTGAAGAGGCAAAATCTCTTTGACTAACCGTGAGGTGAAATGTAAAAACTTTCTCTATTCGAGTTTCATAGTCGTGGTTTATTCAGAATTGGAATAAAATACCGAGAAAGTTTATCTTAATTCACATTTTTGTGCTCTCCGGACTTTTGTTTCGCCTCTGTCCGATGAAAGTACGTAAAGTACACAAAAACCAGATGCAGTTGCAGCAAGAATTGTTGGTCGGAAAACAGTGAGATAAGTTGTTACCCGCCTAATGTATTTGTAAAAAAGACGTGTAACACGAGGCGTTTAATCAACCGTCTCTCTGGTGACCCAATCCAGGAAGTAAGAGACTCGAATAAGATTCTTAGTGCGTAGTATAAATCCTAATTCAAGTGTTCTGCAACTGCTTTGCCGCGTTGTTCAGAAAATTTCACGAGAGAATAACGGAAACGAATAGCTAAGGTAGCATTAATTGTTTTTGGCGTGCATGCCATAATTTGGTTTGTTTCTCTTAAAAATTCTGGCATGATACTCTTTTAACTATCGTCTCGTAATAAGAAGACCAGGGAACAATGGGCAACAGCCAAACGACAAGACCTTTCTAGTGCTAAAACTTTATGGCTTGGGAATCTGAAATAAAACGATATAATTCAAAAACTGAAGTAACGTCGAGCACATCCTAATCATACCCAACTTTCAAACCGGAAGTTGGTGGCGGAACTGTTTATGTTTGTATGTGGTTCATAAAAGCACTCACCATGAACGCTAATGAAATAGTATCTGAATTGTTTGATCTACACAGGTTAGGAAGTTTGCAAAAACCCACATGGATTGGCGATGTTCTAATTGATCTTGTCTAGTTACTTTGTTGATACCTAAACTGAAAGAGTGTTATCCATAATTAGTATCATTAGTGATATACGAAAAAATGGCGCTACAGTAGTGATGACGGAAATTGAAAATGGTCAGTTCGCCATCAAATCTGAGCTTCTGAAAGACGGTAAACGTGCAACTGCAGATGAAAAATGCTTATTGCTTGAACTTTCAACTCCAGGCAATTTAAGATAAGCGATCCACCGACGTTAAACAAACGGCACTATAAAAAGCTGCAATCTACCCAGACCGTAGCACTCAAAAAGTTATTCTTAGTGGGGAGGTGGAATTATCCATTTTGCAATCAGTTTACCATAGTAACAAAGTGTACGCGGTGAAACTTTCTGTGTTTGAAAGTAGCTTGGACTTCGTTCGTCTGTTTCACCAAGTTTGACTTTTATTTCTTTCTGTTTTATCCACGCTGTCAACGTAATGATTACATGCCAAGAGGCAGCAAGGTGACCTCCAGCGGTCTATTGTGTACTATGATGGTCAGTTTCGACAGTGACGTAAATTGCAGCCGGTCATTATAAGAGACATGAACACATGCAGACGGATTCTCACTCATAAACCGACTGCGTACAGTGTTCTCTAGCGTGTCACAGAGAAACGAAGGCTAGTTTGTGATGCAGTATTGCATACCATTACGTTTTATCAATTCACAATTTCCTCCCATTTATCTCACGTGTACGATCAGACCGTATTGACTTTTGGTGACCTCTTGCAAACAGATCAATATTCTCAAGTTGACCATCACTCACACTTGATCGCAGCGTTCGCATTCACATAGACTTTGCAGCCAGCCTCTTTCGAAAAGAAGCACTAGACTCGAGCTTCGCTCTCATTAGAGCTCGTCAGTAGTGCATATCCTTGCCACGACCGGGATTTGAACTCCGGACATTCCAATCNTCAAATCCCGGTCGTGGCAAGGATATGCACTACTGACGAGCTCTAATGAGAGCGAAACTCGAGTCTAGTGCTTCTTTTCGAAAGAGGCTGGCTGCAAAGTTTATGTGAATGCGAACGCTGCGATCAAATGTGAGTGATGGTCAACTTGAAAATAAAACAAATCCCCGACTACTCATCGGAGATCACTATTCCTTTTTCAGCTCAGATAAGCTTAACCTGCTTACCAATATGTGTTCACCTGTTGGAATGGTTGATTGAATGTTGTTTTCATTTTCACCGTTACCTCTGACTTCTTCATTTCAAGGGAGATCAGAGTCTGAGTGATAGGAAATGATCGCATAATCTGACTCAACACCTCCGCAATAAGCAATACTTAATTTAATATTCTATGGCCAATCGGATGGGAAAGACAGTAGGTTACTTAGCTAGGAACATCGACAAATCCCCATATCGATCCGTTGCATTTGTCCGGCGTAAGGCGGCAACTCTTAGTTTCTCTTCAGAAATGCTTCCGACATCGTTCCGAGTAACTTCATACACAGCACAGAGGGCTGCGATTGCACATTTAGGAACCTTTCCTTACTTCTGGGCTCCCCCATGTCCCTTTTTGTAGTGACGCCAACCACTTTAGAAGACGGGCATCAACCAATGTAGAAGGTCAGTAGTTTCATCAGGAACCACTGCCATGCTCTTCATAAAGCTTGTCAGATTGAGATTTCACCAGAAGCTCGTGGAGTCTTACTAACCTCTGATTAACTGCTTCAACAAGATTGCCTTTCTAATCGTCGTGAGTGATACATGAATCTGGTACAGTGTCAGTTAATCCAGCCGTTCTGTAGAGCGCTTCTTTGACTGCAGTGATAATATAACAAGTCTAATTTTACTTTGCGAGCTGTCCCAGTGAACATCAAGTTACAGGGTAAGGATTTGTTTGAAGCGTAGAGATGTTGTAATCGTACTCGAGGCACAGGCGTTATCAGGTGTATAGATCTTAATCACGTTGATGCGCTGACGTGGAGCTGAGGTAAACAAAGGTGCTAAAAGACGAAATGGACACCAGGAGCCCACCCACCCTCCTATAAAGACAGCGTTGCAGCATCTCAGTAGTCCTACATTGAATGGTGTCCAAAGTTGCTGGTTAACTGCCTCAAAAATACATGGTTCAGCGGTGTTGGCCTTACCCACTGGAAGACGGAGATTCCTGTCATTGTTATTTAGATCATTGGGTGCTCCCCACATTTTAACATTTTATACAAAGGTGTTCTGTGACCTCAATTTGAGTCAATGTCTATTTTATTTGGATAACGTCACGGTGCACCGAAAAAGGAACGGTGTCTTTGGAAAGCCACCGCTAATGAAATTAACGGCCTACTCAGTTGTGATCTAGTAGGCAAGAAAACAACACACTTGAGGCATGTGATTTCCAAGGACGCAACTTGAAATAAGCCAAAGAGAGTTGGAGAAATTATACCGTTGTCTATCCCACAAAGCAGCATAAAAATGCATAGTTTCCTCTTTGTACACCCTATCGGAAGAAACCGGAATTTCGCGTGGGTTAGTAGGTGAGGAGTGGCATTCGATAACCGACGGTGATCAAAAACTGTGCTTCCATCGTAGTTCTGCCGGGACAATTTCTGTCAGCTGGTTGTTGCATCCTTCTATTGATACCAGTTATTTTGCCACTAGAGTCGTTTTGTCACAGAAGTATTTGGTAGAAATAAGCGACCAGCCTCTTAGGACGGTTCCGGCATAACTACAACAAAAACACACCCCAGCATTCCCCGTAAAACAGCACCTACATAACTTGTTGATCAAGCAGTCTACCCCTTGCCTCTACCATCAATGCCTTTGTTAGCTCCAAATCTTTGAGAAGCCAGAGAACCAAACTGCATGCTGGTGAGACCTTTCAGAACTTGACTTCATATGTCAACATCTACCTGCAAACGTCACGCTAGAGTGTCTCGGGCGTGGTAAGAGAGACCACTTGTATTTTTTACGGCGCAACACGGTAAGTCACCTCGTATCCCGCTGGGTATGAACAATGGCAGAATGCCTGAGTGTCCATTACAGATTTCCATCTCATCTACGAACGACGTCGTGTTTAGAAAAGTAGGCTGAACAACAGAAAAGTGGAAGGAAATAGTTGTAATTTCCGTCCTTTGTGTACAATTAGGAACCACTCGGTAATTAATACGGGCGTTTTATCCTTTAACCACGGATTCGCCTATTACGGAAAACTCCTTGTCCAGTTATCAGTAACTGAAATTGTTCTGGAAAATCCTCACCGATCGTATGATTATTTTGAAGTTACTAAGCCTATTGTCGTGGGCGGAAAACCGTTTTGGTGACCGCATATATGCAGCGATGTGGCCATTTTTGCCGTCGATGTGAGATATGCGGTAGTTTCTAAACAGCCAGCGAATAACAATAGAGCCCCACTACAAAAATATTACTTCAGTCATCCGCGTGATTCAGTGGACGAGTTTATTCTAGGGACCCTAACGACGACACCAAAAAGCAAGCGGTTTGTGCTAGTAATGACTGACTTTCACTGAATGAGAGGGAACGACAATCTGGCTCACACTGACGCAACAGCCGTGTCAGATCTGAAGTCGGACAGTTTCTGACCCTTGAGTTGAACTTGAGTGTGGCTTGCGTTCACTCCTCATTAAACAAGTGGTCTATTTCCTATAAACCTGTCAGACAGCTTAGTCAGCCTCGACAATTGTCAACTGCAGCCAGTCAAATGCAATTCACAGTAAAGAATCGTTCGTACAATTTTTTCCGTATATGCTGTTGCCGGTAAGGGCATCTAATAAGGTGTACGTCAGCAGCAAAAAGAATATTAGGACAAGAACGCCCGAAGCCCTTCAACCAATGGAATGAAGAATGATTACAACAAGACAAGGGGCTTTCACGGGCTTCCATAAAATTGCAAACAAAATGGAAACAGCTGTTTATTGTGAAACGCATATTATTTTACATACTGTTTGACACATGACGCTGAACCTTTTACTCACCTGTCTGTAGTCGCTCAATATGGTCGCCTGAGACCGTTTAGGAGCAACAACCACACCGGAGGAAATGAAAAGAATGCTCCAGAAGTATAGCCGGCAGCCTAAGTTTCACTGGAATGTGACTCAGAAGTGGTACAAAGGACGTTGCCTTAAGAATGACGAAGTTTTGCGGAATGAAGCTGACAGTGAGCTGACACACCAGTCAGCAGTCTAGAAGGCCTCCAGCAAAAAGGACCCAGTTAAAGAACAGCCAATTAACGGAACCTTGAAGTAATGTATTTTAATACATTCTAATTTGTTTCTGCTCTTGTTGTATCATCTAGTGTTAATGGCCAATATTTTTTCGGCAGCTTCACGTTCTTTATTCCAACGCGCATGCTAAATGGAATACTCTGTAGGTCATTTTGAATACATCATTAGTACTTAAGTTGAGATTACATATCACTGTAACGTGGACTAGAGATTCTCTCAACCAGTTCATCTGCCACACAATGCCAGTTTGGTGATCTTCTTCGCAATTGTTTGACTATTCAACATTTCCTTTCAACTTTGCGCTTGTAACCACTGTCCGGTGAAAGCATTTTTTAATTGTCATTGTGGATGGGTTACAAACTTAAAGATATCTCACTAACGTTAACATCCGTTTAAGACGTGAAAAGGGCACGTAGCAACCGAACTTGTTTTTTGTTTTGTTAAAAACGTTGAACGAACCGAACTCTTGAAAAGAATTGCACATTAGCCGAACAGTGAGCTTTTTGCTAATATCGGATTAATCACTTTTTCTTGAGGTTGAATTACGGAATACCCACCAGTCAACCGTGCAAAACGAGGTAAACTGTCAATATAGTGTTCATTACTACATAGCCTTCACAGCCCTAACTTGGACACAATGCCACGGAAGACTTCAGGTTTTTAGTACCGTGAATACGCCCAGTTTAGTCATGAGAAAAATGCGCAGTAAACAAGCTTGTTTTCAGTGGTCCATCACCAGGCTGAATACGAAACATTCATATGGGTTCGCTGGGTATAGTATTTCAGCGGGGTAGAGGATGGTAACCACTAATATTCAGTTGGTCAAACTCGTGAAATCTAGTTATGTAGAGCCAGTGAATTGGGTTGTAAACGTTTCCGGAAAATCGGTACTCCTACGTAGCAGATCGATCCGAGCTATCAATACAGATTCAAGGAAGGTTGTGATTTGACCAGACGTTTTTGTGAGCATAACAGGGATGAATGTAAGCGGATTACGATGGCTTCTGGTTCTGGTTTCAGGTTTGGCGACATGTTTCTGAGTGATTAGTTGGAAAACAGTCTAATGGCACTGCCTTCTGTGACTGTCACCAAGCGGCCTATGGTCTCCGACTGTGCATCACGGACTCGTCAGATCGGATAGAAGTAGTCTGTGGGTGGGAGCAAGCAATTTGAAGCTATTAAATGTGCAAAGTTTGAAGATGAGCAGGACTCTGCCATACTGTGAGTTAATCGTACGGGATCACAGCCAAATGCGTTCAGATAATCACAGTGTTCTACAACTTATGTGGCTTGTTCAACAATATTAAACATTTTATACATAGTAAGGGGCAACATGCATGAACAATGTTACTTCCAACCGTGAACAAAAGCGTGACATGGGATGAAACTGTGCGAGCAGTTTAACTGTGGGAAGAAGATTTTGCTGAGTGTCACTCTGAGGTTGTTGCCCATATCTCTAACTCCGCTACTACCATTGAAAGAAGAATGAAATGATCACAATCTTTTACCCGCAGCAGGCGGTTAGCCTAATTTGTGCTACTCGACATGAGCTTGTGGATAGACTGACTTGGATAGTCGAGTTCAACTAGTATGTTAATATTATGTAACTGAACCTCAAAAAGGCCTGATACTTTTGATATTCGTGGCAAACCCTCAGTTTACCAATATATCATTTCAGGGCAGACTCGGTCCAAATAAGTGTGCTGTAATCAGCTCGAAGCTGAAGCAACAAAAACGGGCTTTTGTGCTGCACGGTCCAATCCGAGTGTAAATGATTTTATCCATAGGATCTGATTGGTTAATTTGCCAAAATATTTTTCACAAGACCTTAACTACTGGTTCCTCACATTTTCTGTACCCGTTTCTCAAGATTTCGTTTGGTCGGACAGAATGTTCATTCGTTTTTAAAGGGTAACTCGTTTCTCAATTCGAAAGGCACTAACCTCTTCACTCGTCCTTGTTTTGGTGAAACTAAAATTTTATCCAGCTGGTTCATAACTGTTGCGTGGTGTTTCGCCTGCTAACGTTACTTGATTACCATTATATTTCAAAGACTAGGGCAATTTTCTTAACCCTTGGCGGATGGCTTTGAATTAAAATTCCGTTCTTGCGCAACGAAATTTGACTTAGTTGAACCACAGTGTACAAACTTACCGTATTACTCTTAGTACTGTAATTTAAAATAATTAGCGGGAATGTGTGGATGCACAGTACGGAATTGCTAGGAAATTCAATTCTTGGTTTAACCAAAATCAGGCTATTATTTTCTTCTGCCTTTCTTAACCACTTAATTAATGTGCGTACAGTAGTACTAATTTGTCCGCAAGCTCTTCAGCATATATATGTGAATGCTTAACTCAATGTCAGTTGTAGCACTATTCTTATTTCGTACAAAAGACGCTATTAAATGGCTCAGCATGGTCAGGTGCACAGTCAAGAATTTTAATAACATTCAGGTAGTGACTTAGAACAGTGCGACTGTCACCACTGCCAGATAAACGTTTCCATATCGTGTATTTGTTGTAAGTTTATAATGTAAGGTTGCACACTGCACATTGTTCAACGTTTTAAGTATGTACCATAACCGTATATGTATATCTATTTAAACCACACCTCTTGTGGCTTCATACGCTGATGAGGATGACCAAAAATGTTGGTTGCAGCATTGCCTTCGAAATTAACTTTAAAATAATATTCTCAAATTTGCAACATTAATCAACAGAATCATAAAGTAAAAAGTAGCTCTCAGATTGAGTACAACTAAACCAAACGTTGCCAGAATGACAAGGTTCATTGGATTTAACTAATTACTGATTACTAGCGCCATTGTCATTTCTTTTCTCAATATAACTGCCCGGTTCCTCTTAAGTGCTGCTTGAAGACCATATATTTTGCTAAATGTTCTGTTTAAAACCAACACAGTGTTGCAAACTTCCTTTCAGTTTACTTGCTGGAATAAAAACTATTCAACTGAGATAAATTCCTTATCGAAGAACCCTCAAAATGTAATGCTACAACAGCTGATAATTTCACAAATGATTTCAACATCTGAGCAGAAGTCGACAGAAATTTTGTGCTAAATCACTTCCTGCGTTTAAAACGAACGTTTTGGAATATGACTTTTGATTTAACAGGAGAAAATTTTTAAAAATCCTGTGGAAACACAGTAATTTACAGCCAGAATAGTTGTTCGTGAGGTGTAATTGTTACTCTCTCCGTTAAAGGTTATCTTACTATGCGTAAGTTGAAATATATAACTCGGTCTCGTTTGACATGAACCAGTTGGACATCACTTCCGTCGTTAGTCAGATTAATGAGGTTTTTCTATTCGAACTACGACTACAGTAACAGATATCGCACCCTGAATCCGCTGGCCACTGGACACTATCACAAACGACTACATCTTAAATCTGGTGATATTTGTATCTTGTGCTAGAAAATTTTCCGACCATTTAATTTTACTGCCCATCGATGTGAGATGCACCGTACACTGAGATGGACAGCACTGGGAGCTTGGGCAAACAAAGGCAATGGTCTGGCTGCCACTGGTTTGGCTAGACTAGATGTTGTTGGTCACGTGAACCCCAAAGGGTCTCTTTAAAAACCTCACTTGTTGTGTATTAACCCACAACTTACTGGGTCAGTGTTTTGGGAAATTCTCACAGGTTTGCATTTCAACCGCCTACGGTACAATAACACCAATTTCTTCTGCCTACAGGCTGAATGTACAGTCTTAAAGTGGCAAACTCAAATCTGCGTGCTGCATCCGGTAAGTAACTTTTGTACATTCACTAATAGAATATACATGATTCACTAGTTCTGTTTGTGTGATATCTCTTAACTGTTACGTCCTACAAAAACCCCACATTTATTACGTGACTGACGAGTAACAACATTACTAACTCAAGTATGGGTTTATTCATTTATCCACAGCTGATTTCACCTGGGTTTCTGTTTTTATTTCTAAACTCATGTTCAGTTGTCTCTTGTTAAGAACAAGCCGCTTGACTGTGCTATGCAGATCTTCGGTTACATGCTTTATTGCAGTCGTTTACTAGTGAACATTGTTTTTGCAGTAATGATAGACAAGTCACAAGACACCAATCTTCAGTACATACCTGTGCTCCTACAACTCCGTCGAGATAGAATGGATATTTTAGGAATATTGTGGTTCAACCAAATGCCAAACCACTGATACAGATGACATGTTCTACAACAAACTCTTCACGAACTCTGTTTGATATCCATGAATGACCGGCTGTTTCTTCCCGTCGGTACTAGTGCGCCACTTGAACAGGACTCGACAAGGCGGCTGGACTTCCTTCGGCCTCATAATACTGATGACCTGGAATCCCCCATAAAGCCATCATCACCATATCGCGACGATCTTCTGGTACGCACCAAACAAAACAGGGAGCATGATCACAACCTATGACGATTGTAGGCTGATGAAACACAATTTGCACATTCGAATTTGCGAGCTTGCGCATTGTACATCTTTTCGCTAGCAGAAAGGGCTGTTGTTATGTACCGAGAGAAATAAACCATGACAAAAGGCTTTTCAACCTGCTCGTAAAAGTGTTTGTCTCAGGATTCCTCCTACGTTCACCACTCCTGGAAGTGTGTGACAACGTCTACACACGCAGATAACGGCAGCAGTTCATGAGCCAGTTAATCTTCAACACCAGAAACAGTTAATCTGGGTCGACGACAAAGACATCTTTGTCCAGAGTTTGGTACAAGAGAAGAATGGAGCTTACGATTTTCCATAATAGACTCGAGCAGGCAAGACAGGAGAATCAAGTTACCTGAAATTTACTGCCGACTCATCCATTAACGTCCTGTGGTTCAGACTGACTGTTTGAAACATTATCGTGGCTGGATGCAAAGTTACAATTGCGGACGATATTATAAGAAGTTCTTTGATCGTTTCTAAACAGGATTCAAAAGCCTGTGAATCGGAAGGCCAACCTAGTCTTCTACTAAAAGTTATCCGACTGTCCAGGTTATTTGTCTGAGTCGCGATTCAGACATACCTGAGTATTGACGTTCAGTAATACATATTTGAAATTTTTCTTGAGGGTAAAATAAATATAAACCGAATTGCAAGTACAGGTTTTTGATGCTGAGTTGGTTGATATTCTATCTCGTGGTCTCATTTGGCTTGTTGTCTTATACTGAATGATTTTCGTGTGATAAAACACGTCAATATTTAGATTAAGTTGTTTCACTTGTGACTACTTGACGTGGACATAATGAGAGTTGAATAAAATTATGGATAATTCTGGCCTGTTTTGCTTTTAACAATCACCAATAGGTGTGGATAAATGGCTTCCCAAGTGAGTATTTTCACCATGTACTTTACTGTCGGCAACCAACGGTGTACCAGTGGTAGATCAGACAGAAGATGGAAGAATCAAACTTCTGGATACGACGATCTATCATTTTTCTCAATTTTACTCACCTTCGTTCACAATCTAATACGTTTGATTTGTGCTCACACAATGTACTGATCAATAGATGCGCGTGTACACTTTAACTGGTTCGTTTGGGACAACTTACACAATCGTCAATTTTAGAAATTTAATATCCATTTTTTCATGTACATTCGAGAGGATCGTTGGAGCCATCATTATAGGCAAAGATATTTATAAAATGATTGATATCGTGCACCACCAGTGTCGATATACGCGATCCATTGACATGCAATCCAACCCAATTCAAAGAGTTAACAACTTCTCTCTTAATATGAGTTTCTGCTAATTCTGGTTCACTAAGCGATTATTGGAGGGACACCTTGATAAATCTTACATGCGACCGTAATGGAAAATCAGACCTTACAGAAAGCATTTTAATGGTCTGTTAAATCGGTCGAGTACCATTAATTGGACGGTAATGTGTAATCTGTTACAACAGGGCGTCATAATGTAACGCGCAGCCGAAACCAGCGAGCACGCACGAATTGAATTTGAGTTATGTAACGGGGCGTGCTTCTGTGTTGTCGCTGCCGTCTTAGCTTACGTTTGTGTAAGTCGTGTGCATGGCTTACTGGGCCTTCGGCTCATGTTTGTTCTATTGTTTCTCTTTCCAGAACTGTTGTTCAAACCCCTACTTTGGAAGAACGCTGTCCCCTGGTGTGTCCACGTTGCCCGAAGGTTGGTCCGCGAAGTCACAGGCATTCACAGTAGATTCGGCCGGCCTGCATGTTACAATAAGATAATCTACTATCCAAGTGGTTTTGGCAGAGGTGCATAGAACAGCTTAATAACTCTGGAAAGATAGGCGTTTGAGGTATAACGCTACAGTTCTGTAATGTGTTCCACTCCAGTTGAATCACTGCATTCGGAGACGGGGAAAGACGCTACGAAATTTCTAGAATATTCACATTGCGCCATTTTCCTTAGGTGAGGGAACCGTACAAAACAAAGGTCCGTCTGAGCACCACTCTGGCCAACTGCGCTGGACCATTCTTGAAGCCACTCCATCTGTCAGCTTGACACAAGTTTTTGCAAACTATTGTTTGTGAATCACCACTTCCGTTTTCGTGTCAATAGTAACATGGGGGACAGGATAAGTGCCATTCAACAGCCACAGGGACTGCGTTCTAGATGCAACTGACTGCATTACCCACTTTGAGTAGACTTCACCAAGGCCCCTTGTTTTTTTCAGCCGCGGGGGAGATGGTCAATGACTGAACGGATTGGCTACCTCGTGGAGCGTTTGCGGGTAGTTAGGTGCAGGTGTAGGAATGGGGATTGAACGTTGGCAACATTTATACAGCCACTGACGTTTGGTACCCTTTCTTTCTACCTAAAATTATATCGGCTCTATACAAAACAAAGCAACATTTCCCGGAACAAATATGAACAAAGAATTCAAGGGCAGCTTTTGCACAATGTATTTCTCGAGCACATTTCGCTGCATCTCATCACGCGAATACTACAATCTGTGGGTTTATAGATTGCAAAATTCAATAGGCATCGTGAAGCTAAACAACAAAATCAACAGCCACGCAAAAACATGCACACACACCTCGATGCATATCAATTACCAGGGCAATTTGGTACTGACGAACAAGTCTTTCAGTACACAAAGGGGGCTTTCATTCGCTAATTGCTACCGCCTCAGCGAACTGGAGGAGCCTTCGAGTTTTTGTTGCGTAACATACCCAAAACGCTTTCTCCAGGTTCAATTTGAGTCGACAAGTCGACAGGTGTCGTGTGATCGATGTCAACTGTTTCCTGTGATCTAACACGTTCTCAATTTCTGGCGAGAACTTTGTCTATTGCGCAAGGAAAATATGTTCAAGGGAGACATTAGCCAAAGAGATATTATTGTTGAGAACCGCGTTCAGAGAAAGTGGCAATCTATCGGCATTTGTTGAGAAATTCAGCAATCAAAGCTTGGCTGCCGCGAGGTGTTCAACAGTCTCCAAACTGAAATTCTACCTGCGTTTGCCATACAAGGGTGATGACATTGTCACTCTGTTGAAAACTCCTCTCACGGTTGCTTTGAGGCGTACGTTCTATGCGGCCCAACTGCTCATGCTCTTCACCATCACCCAAATCTCAAAACCACCACTGAAAATACCGCTACCGTTTAACGCCAAATCTTACACCATTCGTAAATTCTCATGCGAGTGCCGGGCCACTTACATAGGCAGAACGGAGCGGCAGTTAAGTTATCGGATCAACAAACACATTCCAGTTTGAGTTTGCAAAACGATCACGGATACTACAACGCCAGACTCAAATCAGAATGTGGGAAACCACAGGAAACCATTGTCATCCATCACACGACACCTGACGACTTGTCGACTCAAATTGAACCTGGAGAAAGCGTTTTGGGTATGTTACGCAACAAAAACTCGAAGGCTCCTCCAGTTCGCTGAGGCGGTAGCAATTAGCGAATGAAAGCCCCCTTTGTGTACTGAAAGACTTGTTCGTCAGTACCAAATTGCCCTGGTAATTGATATGCATCGAGGTGTGTGTGCATGTTTTTGCGTGGCTGTTGATTTTGTTGTTTAGCTTCACGATGCCTATTGAATTTTGCAATCTATAAACCCACAGATTGTAGTATTCGCGTGATGAGATGCAGCGAAATGTGCTCGAGAAATACAGTGTGCAAAAACTGCTTCTGACTTCCTCGTCTATACAAAGCAACAAAACTACCCGCTGTTATTCACACTTAGAAGGAAGATTCTCCGTTCGAATGAACCAATCGTTGTTGCTTTCTACATAATCCAAATTTCGGTATTCCAAACTCATTATGTGGGTCAGCATTCCCCATATTATCACACGCTAACGACGGTTGCTGCGTGCGAATAGATACATTGTGATGGATGATGAAAGAAACCGAATGTGGATCAAAATTCAACACGAACCAAACATTCATCTCGGCTCAGCCCACATCGTGAGGTGGTGTCGCACAAAAGACAGCGGTCCGTAGTAATGGCCAGGTTGTAAACAACTGCTGAGTGTTCCGTTACCTGAGCAACAATTTGCTGAATTAGTTAGAACTAGACGACGAGATGTGAATTTGCCTAGTGAAATCTGTAGACACTTTCGGATTTCCTGAGCGGAGTGTATGGAGGAAGTGCACATTGGAGCTGAACTGTGATAATTTCACATCACATGTGAGGCAAAAATACCTGAACTAACTGTGATTTATCTGAGCTGATTTTACTCGATAAGCCCATGGCCCGCCCTGAACAGCTGGTAAGCTGACATGAGCCTGAAAACCAAATCTTTAAGGTGAATCACTCAGAATGTTCGTGCACCCCTTCGGCTAGACCAAGAAGACAGACTATTTTCTCACCATCAAACACTTGTTGCTGACTGCCATTCAATGCCTGCCTCGGTTCTTGTATCTACTTCGTTTATTTATTGTGAAGTTAATTGCAAAGTTGTGTAAAATAATTCCAAATGAAACCTTTTGTGACTGTTCACCATTATGACTGTAATTTCTTTAATCTCTTTTAACGTATACTCACAGCACACGAAATTTTGCCTGGTATAAATGTGACACATCAATGGTCACGAAAGACCCTCTTTTGGATAGAACATCCACTCACAAATTGGGTGTAGACGTGAAGTCACTGGTAGTATCAGACGAGGTTACTACCGTCTAGTTGATCGAACAATGCGTATCATCCTATGAGTAGGCCAGAATGAGTGAACGAATTCGTGGGCATCGATCAGTGACGCCAACATGTCACTGTGACCTGTCAGAGCAAGTAACGAGATCATAAATACGATTGTTGATGTCGATATCACCCTCTAGTTCAGAGTTGTTTATGTCTTCAACGACTCTTTGGTCAAACCTCCAACAGCATTCCGTTCAAATGTTCAGTTATATAAAAATTCTAGAAAAAGAACAAATAAATTAACAAAGGAAGAACATTGTAACCATTTCCCACTGACAAATTTGGTAAAACTGAGAGCGAGCATGAAAGAAACACAAATCCAAAGTTCTCTTGAACTTTTGAAAGATTAGGGAAAACTGGGTCGTTTTATAATGTAATCAGTGGAAACCGTCTATTTGTTAGATTTTACCTATTGGTTACGAACTTTCATTGTTTTTTCTTTGCCTCTGTCTATCATACTGGAAAATGAGCACAGAAACAACTGCAGACAACGCCATGGCACTTCGTGGTACTGTTCAGACTGAATGAAATATTGTCCGTCTTCATCCTAACAGTCCTGTCAAACACACTGATTTGGAATCCATCGTTAAAAGTATAGTCATGTATATACGTACGTTTATAAGAAGAAATAAATAACTTCTGTTTTAACGATGTCTGGACAGTTATGCGAAATTCATGTATGTTGTTATAAACTTTTTCGATTTACTCAACAAATATCTCGATGCAAACGGGACAACCGTGTGATGTAACCAACCTGTTAGGGAATAATTCGAAACGAACTTGCTCGTTGCACTGTGTTAAAATGAACAGTACTACAATGCTCAGCCTGAACTACTTACAACAGTGGGAAACAGACTGAGTGTGCTGAATCCGTGTGTCGAGTACGACCTCGGTAAAGAAAGTGTACATGGAAACACGTTAAGCCGCTGAAGTACGAGGAGAATCAAGTTTTTACTTCTTATGACGAACGCAAAACCAATAATCTAGCTAAAACAAATGATATAAGCATTAAATTCGTCTTAAAAATATAAAGTGTTGCGATTAACGAAAATATTATCTAGCCCGTTCTCTGCAAATAATTTTTAGTGGAATTTTTAGTGGTTCCAAACAGGTCGGTTACTCAACAGTCGATTTCGTAAAACTCCAACTTTACATTCGATATCCGTTCCCACTTTTCTTTGTTTTATCAAGTAAAAAGCTGGTCTGGATCTATCCATCTCAACAGTTGTAAAAACGTTACACATCAGTTTGACAATGTTTTCCTACCAAGTGTATCAAGTAAGTAGTGAATTCGGATCGACGGGTTAGCCACAACTGATCTATCTACTCGCCACTGACTCCAGTGATAACATCAACCATTACGTTGAATTTCACCGGCGAAAATTCTTAGACCTTATCTTAGAGAAAGTATCTTGTATGCTGACCATGTAGGTTCCTCATGAGAAGAAACAGCAGCAACGTAAGTATCAAGGATAATCGGGATAAAAACGTTCACAATTTTTCAGAATAATCTTAAAAACACTATGTAGTCCACAAGCCGTTTCCAACGAGTCATGCGAGGACTGATAGCATCGCATGTTGGAAGATGATAATTAGCGCAAGAATATGCGGAAATGATGTTTGGGTGACCATATAAAATTCACGCTTTACATCAATACGAACGTCGTGGCGGGATTCAGTTTGACTGTCATTAGATGTGGTGAATAGACAAACTCATTCGCAAGCGGTGATGCTTTTGAGGCTATAGCAGTTGGTTGTTTAGAAATATTCGGATAGCCTCGAATGTGATGCAGATGCAATACCCTGCTACCTTTGACTAAACTGTGGTAAGAGATTACACTAAATATATTGAATGTACGGATGCATAATTCATCAGTAACTTGGAGTAGAGAGTGTTTCCCGCTAAATGACTTAATCATATCACAGTTGAGTTAGGATAGATCCACTGAGACTAATATTTGGTTGTACGTCTAGCATAACTGTATTCACAGAAACGGTTGAATGCGCATACACAAAGACTGGTGACACAAACATGTGTCTCATCTTGTAGGAGTAAAATTACGGGACTTCTATTTAAAAGAAATAAAACAAGGGAAAAATTGAGATAAACATAAACTTTCGGTGAATACTACTTCATATATATTAGTTGACGACATTTCAGCAATATTTCTATTTAATCTGTCATTACTCAAGAGTAAAGCGACACACATGACTTCATGTTCTGCTACATATGCCTTGTATTTTTACCATATGGATTTTATGTGGTTCTCTCTGTAAATCTCCCCAGCTAGTCATCGTTACGAGTAACGTGTCTTGTATTGACCCGGACAAAAATGAATAAAAAATGACAAAATTTTGTGAAGTTTTCACTGTGTACTAGTAGAAAGATAGAAAGACAACGGGATGAAAATCCGGCCAAACAAACCCTTGGACGGCTTCAAAATATCATAATTGTTTTTTTAAAGCGAACTGAAAATTTCCATTCACTGACGCTTTGTCTACCGGATGAATAGGTATGCCCCAGACTAGCTTGTCAAATTGCTTCATTCTATTTTCTCTCTGCCTATCAAGTAATGACGCCATATGTGGTAACCTGATGACACATTTTGAGCAGTTTATCAAAACATCTTTGTTAATTGTCTGTAATCTAACGACTGTATTTCTGCCCACTTGGGACCTATCGAGAACTGCTTCACAAGTCAAATGTAAATCACGTCCATGCTTTGACTTACCCAGTCTTCATTTAGCAAATACTTTATAGTTACACATTGTACACATTGTTCATCAGCTGTCTGCGTTCAAGAAAACGTGACAGATATCGTCCGTGAGGTGCGCGCACATCCAAATGACATGAAAAGAAGCGGTGAATTTCACGATGCTCTTACTAAGCTGGCTGGACGTTCATCCCCTGTAAACTCGAGACCAAATTTCTCTAAACCTTTTCTTTTGAATACACTGCCCGTGACTTCTCAGGGTTTACTTCTGTGTTTAAAGGGACATCAACGCATGCGAATGCACCACATGACCAACTGTTCTGACCTTACATTTAAGCATACTTTAGGTCAGTTGGTTCATATTAGTGGGCTTTCTTCGAAGCCCACTCACTGGTCTGATAGTCACCCTGTTGTTTGTTAAGTTTCCATTTGTCAGCTAACCTTCTTGCTGACTTGCTGTGTATTTTATTTCATTTTCCCGAAATTCCTCTAGAAGGCAATAACCCTCTCTTTTCTGATGTCACCGGATTTTTCTCACTGAACACTTCACTGATTGTGTCCACAAAATGTAGCTTGGGACTGGTCACATTCATCATCTAATGTACTTAATAGTCCTTTTGTCTGTCAACGTCGTCAGACCGTTCTCATCATTCAGACTAAAGTCTGCTCAAGGAGAGCCAGATCTTACCTCGGTTTTTCGTTGATTTTCTTGTCAATAGGCAGACGTGAAGCTCCAATAATTAGAAACATACTTTATTATGGCGTCTAAAACAGGTGTCTGTTGACATTATATGTACACAATAGCAACTGCTTGCCGGATAGCAAACATTATAAGGCGAAACTGTAGATCGAATGAAGATGGAAATGAAGCATGCATTTTTGTTATTTGCTAGTAATTCATGCCATTTCTTCTCATCCCAGATGTGAATCAATCAACCAGTCTTTATGAACACATGGAGGTAGAAACCAACACCTCAGAGCAGCTACTGTAATGTAAAACAGAAAGTAGGCGCAGTCAGTTGCGTAACATGTTTTGACTGTCTGTGTACAATCTACAAACATCTAACTTCCTGAGAAATGACGCATGAATTTTCAGGTAAACCACGGTGACACGGCAGAACATCAGCTGAACTTTAAGATCACCGGCTAAATTGCGCTGTGGGTGAGGTGAACTATGTTGGGAGTACAAATCTAAGCGTACCTATGCTTATGGCAAATGGTACATAAATCACTGACAATGGCAACGACTTGTCACCTTCCATAAAGTCAGCAGTAGATATATCGTTCACGGGCGTTCTGAATTTTGCAAACTCCAATTGCTTCACTGTACCGGGGCAGTTGCGTTAGGATGTTGTTTTCCATACCCGTGTTCAGAAATTTTTGTTTGCTTATATAATGCGTGTACGGTGACCGTCAAAAGTTTTACTTCAATTCTCACAGTTAGTCTCAATTTGGTGAGTTCTATAAGAAGGCGTATAATAAGCATCAAGATAAGCTTGATGATAAAAAAAATACCGGAAACAAGTTTGACTTATCTTTCAGACAGTATTGTTATTGAAACATAAAAACGCATGCTTGTCAAATTCTGGACACTATCTCCTAAATTTGTCCCCAGATATGTCTGTTTTCATCCCCTACCCCTACGCTTCTATCCATGTTTGCGGTTCCCCCGATCATTATGTAAGCTGAAAATGAATATACTGTTGAGCACTGCGTGCAGTTACTTGATGTGACTTGTACCCGAAAGATTTTATGCGAATATTTCACAATCAGCTTGATTGAGAGAACCAGTAGCGAGCTTATTTAGTGAGTTGCATTGGTTACTTCTGCCAACAGTTCCAGACAAGTACAGACAAAGCACACCTACCTTTGCATAAGTCTCGTGTGTTATGTTTTTCAGCAGTACCCAGTTAATGGGTATATTGTGTATACCAGTAAAGATACTGTTAACTTCAATTCTCAATAGATGGACACTAATAACGTAGCAATATGCCCCAGGGTTTCTAGCAGTTTCACCATTCCGTCTGATCACGGTGTGCAACCAGCGAAACTGCTCAAGTTCATCTAGGCCTTGTTAATCACTCACCACGAGTCTCCGTTGCGTACCCAAAGCTTCTTAGCAACTGCACTGTTCTTGCCTCAGTTTTCTTAATCATGACAAAAACAGCTTCGGGAAACCATTGGTAATAAGTAACTTGACTCCAGTTAGGTGACCGTCTATTTATTTCAGTGTTGCGCTTTCACGATTGAAAAGAGTGTACGTAGTGAATTCACGCCGCAGACTTTGTGTTCCCCTGTGCTACTGAACGTGATAAAACGGACAAACTGTTTCACGAATGCCATTTTGGTTCGGTAAAGCAACCAAATACGTATTGCAAATTTCAATAAGCTAACAAAACTGATGAAAACGGCAAAAATAAGCCTCACTGTCACAGACTTCTAATAACTTAGTTCGTGGCTAACCAACCGGCCAGAGTTTTCTCGTTGAAACGAATGGGCAACGTATAAGCGGACTAATTGTCTGACTAACTCTACCATCGTTCATTTAGTGTCGGTTCACCAAGGAAGTGAGGATCACTTACACCAGAGAATCCGCCAGCGCATTTATGGCGAAACTCAATTCAGCTCCGCAGAGTGATGTCAGTAAGATCCAGGAGGTCAAGAGTTCCCGAACTTAAGGTGCGATTAAATTCACAACAGCGTGACAGTCGGGCAGGGAACTATTAGATATTCCTTCGATCAGCTCTTGGAAATTTTCCGACCTACACTGTAAAGTTCATGATATCGTAAGCTCTTGCCATCTGGGTCTAGTTTCATCAAGTTCAACTGCCCTTACAGCAAGTAAATCACACTATTTCTCAGTGTTCCTGCGGACGTGTTTTGACTAACGAAGCCGACGGAACATCAACACGGGTTTCAATGTCGTCAGTGCCCCATTGAAGAAATACACTAGTATTCAGTCCCGTGCCTGATAACCGGCTATTCAAGACGCTTCCTGAGCGTAGTAGGTAGGATCGGGTCAAATGCAACACGAGTGCCGCACATGTGATGTGAAATTATCACAGTTCAGCTCCAATGTGCACTTCCTCCATACACTCCGCTCAGGAAATCCGAAAGTGTCTACAGATTTCACTGGGCAAATTCACATCTCGTCATCTAGTTGTAACTAATTCAGCAAATTGTTGCTCAGGTAACGGAACACTCTGCAGTTGTTTACAACCTGGCCATTACTACGGACCGCTGTCTTTTGTGCGACACCACCTCACGATGTGGGCTGAGCCGAGATGAATGTTTGGTTCGTGTTGAATTTTGATCCACATTCGGTTTCTTTCATCATCCATCACAATGTATCTATTCGCACGCAGCAACCGTCGTTAGCGTGTGATAATATGGGGAATGCTGACCCACATAATGAGTTTGGAATACCGAAATTTGGATTATGTAGAAAGCAACAACGATTGGTTCATTCGAACGGANCTCTGAACTCCTTTAAAAAACTAATGATGTAGCAATCATGTATAAAATAACTATGGTTGATACTAACACATCTGTGCATCAGATTATCGATATTGTCGATTTGGTTGCCAGTTAACTCCAACCTATTCACCGTGTACTCTCTGGGCGGATGTTGCCATGTTGTTTGTTCGTTGGATCTTGCAGCATCGTTGACGATGCTGAGTAATTTTTCTCTGTTGATTTTTGCCTAAAGACGCAAAATTACATGTAAAATCACGTAAGAATAAGGCAATAATGGGAACAACGAATGGGAGTACAGTGCTTATGTACGTAAAGCTGAAGCGTGTAAAATCCTAGCTGAAGTGGCGTGATCGGGGTTAGTTTTTGTCACAGAACAAAATTTTAAACACAGTACTCAATTACAACGCCGAGCAGTTTGGCTGGCGTGGCGAAGGAGAATTTTGCAGCTTGTGAGCGCGTTAAAGCGTGACCAGCTTGAGTTTTCTTCCAACTATCTGCAGCCACTCTGAGTAGTGCACTGTGCGGCGAACGATCTGTTGGCGTAAGGAGCACACGACATATCTAGCATAAGAAATACACCATCATCCCTTTGGTTATGGGTATCAAATTGGCGCAATTTCCTAATATTCACAGACAGATTAACATGCTGCCTACAATGCCGGCCCATTTGATACAGGTTAACCAGTAGCGACGGTTGTTGAACAAGGAACTGGATGGATCTTTCAACGAATGGACCGCCTCTGAACAACCGAGTACAACTACGCCCACAAGTACTTTGTAAGCCCTACATCTGAACAGATATCTAGTATCTTTGAGAGGTTACAACTCAATAGTGAATAATGACAGCCAATGCACCATATAATTTTGCTGCTCCTTGGGACATCTGGTCAGCAAATTTTCATGCCTTTTTAATTAGGCAAATTGAGCAATGGTCCCGGTTGGTCTGTATGCAAGAAGAAAACTGCGGTTGAAGATTATTCGGTTTTGTGACAACATTTACAACTTGAAGATTCAATCTGAACATCACGTAAACCAGCCATATCATTCAACCGGAGTAGCATGAGATACATGTTCCCTGCGTCGCCTTGCGCATAATCACTACCAGTCAGCTTACTACCTGATACAGGCTCCAATTCGAACACGCTAAAACCCTGGCGTCACTTCCACCATATCACGCATCACAATATTGGACAGGAAGAAGATTATAAACCAAGTGGGAGCAGAGAACACTTCTCACATGGATGCGGAAACTCAGTCACTCCGCGTTCAATGTAAGCATAAGACCTCCACAAACCGATCTACTCCCTCTGCAATGATGACGTGGTTAACAGCGTCTTTTTGATTTGTTGAGAGGGTGAAAAACACGGATGACTCTTTATCTCCTAAAAGGCAAAAAGTTCATTGATGCACCTGATACCAAACAGGAAAACCCTTTGTTATTGTAGCTGATTCTCTGTGCATTTCACTTTTGAGAGTGGGTATATCTGCCACCAAAATCTAATCACGACGTACGTCTTCTGTCTCTCAGATGAAAGTGAGGAGTATTGTCATCTCAGACAGCAATTTCTCATCTTCATCGTTGGAGACATTTTGAGTGGAAATGTCTGCACGTGAAGATTTATTACGTTCAAATAAATTGAGCTCCAAGGCTCCTTCCGTTTCCGATGAAGTATTGATAAAAACGCCATGATAAATCAGACAAACCCTCTTGTTTACAGCTGAATGTACTCGATGGAACAGATAAATTCTTCTTTAATGCGCTCAGCCCAATCATTAGTTGTCCATGACAAAACTGTGTCTCCGTTATCCAACTTCTTCTCATGTAGTCTAATAAACAGCTTGTAAACAGCCACCGCAACCCTGACTCAAGATAAACGGCATTTGCTCAGTCGTCCACAAAAGTGCGTTTCTCGTCTCTGTTTTTCGCCGCTAAGTGTGCTTTAAAGTCATTAAACAGATTATTTTGCTCTTGCATTCTGTTTCACCGCATCCCGTGGTTAACCAGGAAATAAGGTGGCCATATAATGTTTGTCCATACTCCCTACTCAGTCTGCGGATGTCCAGTTGTGTCATATCTGTAGTACACCATTGAACCAGACTTAGTCCTAACTGGTTTACAAAGTCGCTGATAGTTCTGTCAGTTACTGATGAGTAGTCAAGGATTTGGTTTATTTTCAAGTTGACCATCACTCACATTCGATCGCAGCCTTCACATTCACATAGACTTTGCAGCCAGCCTCTTTCGAAAAGAAGCACTAGACTCGAGTTTCGCTCTCATTAGAGCTCAACAGTAGTGCATATCCTTGCCACGACCGGGATTTGAACTCCGGACATTCCAATCATGAGGCAACCGTGTTAAACACTGCGCCATTGACCTCACGTTAGGCACGACCGAATTATCAAATGTGAACACTCAACCAATCTCGCTTGTGAGCAATGATCAGGTTGCCCGATCGTCTCGAGAGGAGACACAGCTACTGTCTGTTAGCTCCAATCGATAACCCCGCGATTAGGACTTCCGAGACAGGTCGAGATCACTGAACTCATTAAACGTGCAAGGCGATATTTCAGATTACTGATGAGTAGTCGGGGATTTGGTT